>OU015748.1:121544195-121560824 GCA_907169655.1 Acomys percivali | reverse complement strand
ATGAGTGCTTAGGGCACAGTCCTCCTTACCCCTGAGGGGTAGTTTCTAAGGTCCCTGGTGGAGCAAGTATGCCATGTTATTTCCTGTAAGTACCTATGTTGAAAGTTAATTAGTTAATAACAAACTAGGCCAATTATGGCAATGTGAAGGTAACAAGCTGTTTACAACTTAGAAATTACTTGTATAATTTTGTATTGACAGTTTCAGACCTAGGTTGACTACAAGTTAAGGAGGTGGGGAAGTGCTGCTTCTCATTACTTGACAGTGTGGAGGGGTGTGTTTGGCCTTAGGATTAACTCCAGTTATACATAAGGTCTCATTGTTATGTACAGATTGGCTAAGTGAGTTTCTTAAATGTTACATTTTCTACTTTGTATGATTTGACTTCATTTTATAACTATTTGTTTTCTCAATTTTAGGCTCACACCACTCGTTCCAGTCAGAGGTGCTTAGCTTTTGTGGATGATGTTCGTTGCTCCAATCAGTCTCTTCCGATGACCAGACACTGCCTTACCCGTATCTTTAACTGCTTGTTTCGGTTCTGAGTGTCTAGTTAGTACCGAGGCTCGTGTGATCTCCATTAGTCTCTTTGAAGAGCTTGGCGACTTTGGCCCTGAATCAAGGCCAGCAGCTTGCTGAAGCTGTTGGTTTCAAGCAGGTGCCTAAATAAATGTCTTTCTATGGTCTGTTGGCCATTTCAGAAGATTAAAAATGTAATGGTCAATTCATTAGAAAGAAACATCTGCCTGGATATGGTACCCATCTCTGTAATTGTAGCACTTGGGAGGCCAAGGCAAGAAGATTGAGAGCTCGAGGCCTGCCTGGGCCACAGCAAAATCCTGTCTGGGGTAGATGAAGTGGGGGCAGGGAGCCAAAGAAACAGCTGAGTCATTGGTGACAGATGTGGGTGGCTGATAGTATTAATGACAGGATATCTGTGCAGTGGTGTCCTTTTGTATGGTTAGTGTCCTAACTTGAATGATTTAAACTTACTCAAGTAGAAATTTTGCAAGGAAAATTGAGTATTTACCCCATTCTTTCTAACTTGTGAATTTAAAACGTTACACAGTGTGTTTTCTGGTATAGAATACATTTGCTAATTGGCTACAAAACTGTGATGTTTATTGAGTTTTTATGTCTCTTGTATGGATTTTATTGGATTTCATTTACCAGATGCTTAGAAGGGAAAAAAATTTTTTTTTAGTTTAGTCTTAGTGTGGTATCTTAATTTAGTCCTAGGTAATGGGGAGACTGAGGCAGGAGGAACACTTGAGTCTAGGAGTTCTGGCCAGTCTGGATAGCCTCTCCCAACCCCCCAAAAAAGTAATAGGAAGAGGAGGAAAGACCCTCCTCTTGGTCTTTGATAGGAGAGGAAAGGGTTGTTTTTGTTCTTGCTCTTCCCCCCCATTTGTTTATTGAAATATTTGAAGTTAATTTTTATTCTAATGCCTGAATGGTTGCCTTTTTAGTCTCTTAGTACTGGGATTACAGGTATATAATACCACACCTTGTTTATAGAGTTACTGTTTTTTATATTTAAGATATTAAGGTAGAAAGAGAATAGTGGAATGAAATGGAGACTAACAACATGAGCTGCTGGAGCGAGAGAGGTATAATGGATACATGAGGAAACCTGTTGCTTTGTAAACTAATTAAAACAAAACAAACAGCACTTCAGAGGGACCAGTAGGGTGATCAGGTGTTAAGAATTATGCTTGGCTACAATAGTGCATTCTTCTTGGGTTTCTAGTGAGCTTATGCTATTAGGAACAACCGTTCAAAAGTTTGTGCAGACTAAGAGCAGGAACAGCACTGTATGTCTGGACTCTGAGGAGCAGCTGGTACTTGATCTGTAACAAGCTGTTAGCATTTGTTCCCATAGGGGTTTCTTTGTATGTTCCTTGGCAAGTTATTGCCACTTTGCACTGCCGTGGGGCTTAGTGTTTAGATGGCCAAGGTCCTGGAAAAGGGTTGATAGAGAAGTAACTAGAAGTTACTCATTGCATTTGGGTTTCGGGGAAAATGTAGTAGTAGTCTGCATAGTCAGTCAGCAGACTCGCCTGTATTCCTCCTCCCGGTTGGTTTTCCTTAACTGTTCATGCAGATATCTGTCAGGACACAAATCAGGTTCTCTTCAAATGCTGCCAGGGATCTGAAGAGGTGCCCTGCAACAGAGCAGTTCCTGTAAGCCTCTCTGAGGATCCCTGCTGCCCACTCCATTTCCAGTTGCCTCCTCAGATGTATAAGCCCGAGCAGGTACTGTCTGTGCCAGCCGATCTGGAAGCCGGCCCCATGGAGCTGTACTTGAGTGCTGCCGAGCTCCAGCCCACTGAGAGTTTACCTCTGGAGCTCAGTGATGTAAGTTAGAGAAGCTCTGCTCTGATTGGCCCTTGAGAGAAGGCCCTGTTTCTAGTGGTGAGGATAGTTAGTGGGTTTCTGCCAAGAGGATGGATAAAATTATTGAAATGATATAAATGTAGTTTAATATGTTTGTTACTATAGTTATTAGGTACTTTCTGCTCTACCTTTTTTCCTCCCCAGACACTTGACAACGCATTATATAGCCTGTGTTTGGTGGGTGTGCCAGGGACCAGACTCACTGTGTATCACCTGACTGGCCTCACACTGGTTTTGAGATGGGAACTCTCGCCTTGTTGCTCTGCAAAAAGGCATGTAGGTTGAGGCCAGCCTGGGCTACACAGTGAGAACCTCTTTCAAAATATAAAATAACAGGCTGGAGAAATGATAAAAAAAAGTTTTGTTTTGTTTTTAAAGAAAGGGTCTCTTTATGTAGTTCTGGCTGTCCTGAAATTTGCTGTGTAGACCAGGCTAGCTTTTTAACTCAGATCTTCTGACTCTGAGTACTCAGATTAAAGACATAGGCCACCACACCCAGCAGTAAAGTAGATTTAAACTCTTTTTAGGTGATTGCTATTTACTTTTATTTATTGTACTTCCCTGTGTTAGCTTTGTTTAGGCCTTGAGCATGCTAGGCAGGTCAGTGTTCGAACACTGATAGCCTTGATGTGCTTTTTGGTAAACCAGGGTGGTCATTAGAAAGTATGGTTTTACAGGGCACGGGGATGCATACTCTCGTTGTTTGAGACAAGCTCTCTGTAGCCTTGGCTGTCCTGGAACTCGCTTTGCAGACCAGGCTGGCCTCGAACTCACAAGAGTTCCCCATCTCAAAACCAGTTTCAGGCCAGTCAGGTGATACACAATGAAATTCTGATCCCTGGCATACCCACCAAAAAATGTATACAGTGCTCTGCCTGCATGTACACCTGCAGGCCAGAAGAAGGGATTAGGTCACAGTATAGCTAAGCTGGTTGTGAGCCACCATGTGGTTGCTGTGAATTGAACCTCTGGAAGAAACAGACAGTGCTTCCCCCCCCCCCAAGACAGAGTTTCTCTGTGTAGCCTTGGCTATCTTGAACTCACTTTGTAGACCAGGCTGGCCTCGAACTCATAGTGATCCGCCTGTCTCTGCCTCCCGAGTGCTGAGATTAAAGGCGTGTACCACCATGCCCAGCCAGACAGTGCTCTTCTGAGCCATCTTTCCAGCACCCAAAAGTTTTCTTTTTAATTTTGAGTTTTTATTACAAAATTTATTCAGTGTACAATGGCTCGACTCTAATAGGGTCTGAACATTTCTGCCATTTTTGCTTGCCACTTCAAACCCAGCTTTGTACCACAAACTAAGAAGGCTGGCATTTGATACTTTTCCTCTTTTTTTGAGACAGGTTCTCTCTGTGTTCGCCTTGGCTGTCCTGGTCTTACTTTATAGTCCAGGCTGGCCTCGAACTCACAGCTATCCACCTGCCTCTGCCTCCCGAGTGCTGGGATTAAAGGCGTGCACCACCACACCTGGCCGATGCTTTTCCTTTTTAAAAGAGGCTTGTGTGTGTGTGTGTGCGTGTGCGATTGCGTTTCTCTGCATCAGAGGCCAGAAGTGGTTAGATCCCCTGGGACTAACTTTAAAGCCAGTTGTGAGCCACCATGTGGATGCTGGGAATTGAACTTGAGTGCTCTGCAAGAGTACTAAGTGCTCCTACTTACTGCGCCTGCTTGGTTTCTTGTGTTCACAGTCTTTGGAGGTACTTGATGGAGCAACTGGTGTGTAATATAAAACCCTTCTCCAGCACGGTCTGTGTCTGCACGGCTTCCAGGGGTGAAGTTCCAGGAAGGGGTGTGGTTTCCTTTGTAGTTTGGAGTGAGATGATGCCAGTCCCTTTTTTGCTCTTTTGAGTTTGGCAATTTAGGATATAGTCTGTAAATCTCTTAGCTATAAATTTGGAATAATTAAGGGAAAAATGGGGCTGGATTTTAAGCACCCCCTTATACAGCTCTTAGGAAATGAAGCCCTTTGGAGTGCCTGTCTGTGTTATACTAAGCATTATGCTTTTTTTCTACTGGGATCTAGAGACTCAAAATATGTCTCTAAAATACTAAAATACTCTATGATGGGGCAGCTGATTGTTAAAGATCCTTCTTTCCTCCCTTAGGGCAGACCTGGGTATTGGGGTGATTTCCAGTTTATGCTACAGAGCTTGCCTCTGCTTTTCCTGCCCAATGCAGGAAAAGAGATGGTTTCTAGTTGCTTGATGAAAAAGAATCTCTTCACCAGTCACTCCCTGGCATTCTCAGAGTGAATTAAGTAGACTTTGTTTATATGGTATACCTGTGGGTAGAGAGAGCTGGAAACAATCTCAAGGTATTTAAAAAAAAAAATTGCAGGAAACAAAGTGTCTATAGTCACAGTGCTGTGAGAGCATTGGACTCCACAGATTGAATGACATCTGCGGCATATCTGTGATGGACGTTAGTGTTCTTTTCTTTCTTTTTAATTTTATTCTATTTACATTGGTATGAAGGTGTCAGAATCCTGGAACTAGAGTTGCAGACAATTGTGAGCTGCCATGTGGGTGCTGGGAATTGAACCCAGGTCGTAGTGCTCTTAACCACTGAGCCATCGCTCCAGCCCAAACAGTTTTTCATTTCTCTCTCTCTCTCTCTTTTTTTTTTTTTTTGTTTGTTTTGCGAGACAGGGTCTCTTTGTGTAGCTTTGGCTGGCCTGGAACTCCTTTTGTAGAGCAGGTTGGCCTCCTCTTGAGTGCCAGGATTAAAGGTGTGCGCCACCACCACCCAGCCCTGTTTCTCCGATTCTGCTTACATTGAGCAGCTTGTTTACGTTGTTGCTGGTATTTAAGACATTATTTTATTTGTTCTTTTTGAGACAGGGTTTCTCTGTTGTGTAACCCTGGCTGTTCTGGAGCTAGTTTTGTAGACCAGGCTGGCTTCAAACTCAGAGATCTGCCTGCCTCTGCTGCCTCCCAAGTGCTGGGATTAAAGCCGTACACCACCACCCACTTAAGGCATATTTTAAAAAAGGATACATTGCGTAAATATGCTTGATTTAGTCTTATCTGCATGTGTGTGGATGTTTTGCCTGCATGAATGTGCACCTTGTCGGTGCCTTGAGAGGGAAAGAGAGAGGTCAGGTCTGGAGCTGAGTTCTGTGTGGATGCTAGGTACTGAACCTGGGTCCTCTGGAAAAGCAGCCTGTGCCCCTAGTTATCAATTTTTTGTTTGTTTTATTTATTTTGGATCAAGTCTTGCTCTGTAGACCAGGCTGGCTTCATATTCACAGAGATCCACTTACTTTTGCTTCCTGGGTGCTGGAATTAAAGTTGTGAGCTACCATGCCCTGCATTAGCTTTTAGACTTAAGTTTTAAGGGGAGTAGATTCTTTAACTGTGTCCCCTTCCACAGTTATGAAAAGATTGATTTTTGTTCCTGATGATTAGCCTGCCAAAAAGAAAAACTGAGTTTATTAGTCCATAATTATGTAAAATGATGGGTTTCCTTGTGACGTCTTCACACGTGCATAGAGCTGCTTGACGATACTCACTGCCCTGTCCCCTTTCTTACTGCCCCTTCTTCCCTCCCTCCCCGCCTGCTCTTCTCTAACGTGGGGCCTGTAAAAACACATTGACTGAGCCTGTGGCGTATGGTGTGGAGCTTAGCTTCTCACTCACTATATTGAATCATTGTAGTGACCTGGGCCCTAAATCAGCATTGGTTTCAGACAGGAGCCAAGAAGGCTGCCTTGGTCTGCTGGCTGCTCTCGTGTCTCTAGAACAGTTGACAGAGAAAGTGTAGCCTAGAACATACTGTCTTTCATAATGTCTTTTTTTTTTTTTTTTTTAAACAGAATACTTGAACTATGTTAAGACTCAGGCTTAGCTGGGCCAGGTGGCACAGGCCCATAATCCCAGCTCCTGGGAGGCTGAAGCAGGAGCATCATAAGTTCAAGTCTTACCTGGGCCGCAGGGTGAGTTCACGGCTAGCCTGATCAACTTAGTAAGGGTCATCTCAGTTGAAAGTGAGGAGGAGAGGGCTATGGCTGCTGGGAGATTGGCCTGAGTGCCTCCTCAGTCTTCACACTAAGGAGAGGGGATTAGCCAGTGTCGTGGCATCTGAGTCTCTGTGCCTTCCTTTCCTCTCGCTTAGTTGCTTGCTTCCTGAATGTTGGTCAGACTTATGCTGCCTGCCATTTTCCAGCAGGATCTCATGTTACTTTACCCATATTGTCACTGAGGAGCTTAGACGTTGACTGGATTAGCCTTAGAGGGGGAATATAGTTATCACACTTAGTTACATGTGTGTGTGGTGTGTGGGTGTATGCGTGCGTGCTGCTGGACTAAATACAAGTCGTTAGTCTTGATGACTGAGCCATCTTGCTATCCCTGTATTTTTTTTTTTCCTCTTAAAATATTCTTCACACTTTATGTGAATGTATACATCAGAGGGCAGCTGTGGAATCTGTTCTCTTCTTCCACTATGTGGATTCTGGGTTTGAACTCACTTTATCATACTTAGCAAATGCCTTTGCTCATCGAGCGTCTTTCTTGCCCTGGAGGCTTTTTTTAAAAAATGCTTTTTATTACAATAGAACGTGTAGTAGAAGGTGCCACTATAACCTCGTTACAGCTTACAGTTTATTGGTCTTGCCATCTGGTGTGCTGTGCAGTCACTACTAGTATCTAATTGTTCGATGGGTTCACACGAATCCTGTACCTGTTAAACCTCTTTCCCTCCATTCATGGTAGTCACTGTGTTACTTTGTTTTCCCTCCAGAAATTTTGCTTGTTGGTTTATATTGTGTTATCAGCTAAGATAATGTTTCCACTATTGTTGGAACTTGTCAATTGGTCTAGCATTCTAAGCAATGGGGGAGGGAGGGACCTGAGATGTACTTTCAGTGTATTGATATCCTAAATATAGACTTTTCTGTTTCCTAGGACTTGGATGTTGTGGGTGATGGAATGCCGTGCCCTCCATCGCCCTTGCTTTTTGATCCTTCACTAACTCTCGAAGATCATTCAGTCAGAGAAATTGCCGGAGGCCCAGTGGGTATCTTGACAGTGGAATTTCAGCTAGGTTCCCTCTTGTAGTGAGCAGGCGGGGCAGGGGCTCTTTGTTGGCCTGCATGAATCCCAGGGAGTAGAGGGTATTCCATATGGAGTGTAAAAGTGCCCAAGATGGTGGTGCTCTCAGTGAATACCATAAAATGAAAATACTCCTTTTGAGATGGACGTGTAGGTAGATGTTCTTGTTGGCTTTCTGTTGCTGTGTAATAAAACACAACCAAAAGCAACTTGGGTAGACAGGGACTTATTTCCCCTTCAGATAAGTCCCATCTCTGAGGGAACCTGGAGACAGAAGCCATGGAGCAACACTGTTTATGGCTGCTCGGCCAGTTCTCTGCAGGGGTGGCTCTCCCACATCAATCAAGAACATGCAGCACAAGCTTGTACACAGGCTAGGCTGGTAGGCCCATTCTCAGTTGTCTAAATGAGCCTGTGTTAAACTGACACAAAACCAGCCAGCACAGACTCATGCTTGCAGTGTGTGACATCCTGGGCTTAATGCACAGCACTGCCGGGAGCACAGCTTGTACATGCTGGTCATCACTAGTAGAACGCCTAATGGTCCCTCTTCCTCAGAATAGGGCACACATTTATTGGAGTGGAAGATGGTAGGTGAACTGCCCCTATCCTTCCAGGTGTTCTTAGAAAGGTGAGGTGGGTTACTAATGGCTCTTACTGAAGACTAGCAGTTGTACTGTAGCTGTTAGTTTCAAGCAGATGCCTAAAGAACAATCTTCCTGTGGCTTATTAGCTGTTCTGGACTCTCAGTAGAGAATGACTATTTCATTTGGAAGAAACAACCCTCTGTTCTCTGACAGCTTCAGTAATGATCTGATTCTCAGGGACAGAGTACTGGGAAAAGCAACCACCTAGTTAGTTTCTCTCTTGTTCTGTTAGCTGCTGTAAGTGGGTATTGCTAAGTCAGCCATGCTTCAGGCCCACTGGATGCGTCTCTAACCAAAGTGCCTTATGTCTTTTAATAGGGCCAGATGCAGATGGCTGGAGATGGGTGCAGATCCCAGGGACCTCGAAATGTAGATAAAGCCCATGCTGCATTCCCTCAGCGTGGGTTGACTACTGCAAATGGAAAACCAGAACCCACTTCTGTCAGTTGACAGTGCATCCTGGGAACTGTTTGCCTTGGGACGAGAATTGTCCATTCTTCAGTCACGCGTATCTCTGATCACCTCTCACTGAACAGGGACAACCCAGACTACATTGTTTCCTTTGGGGCTGTAGAGTGCTGTAGACAAACATAAACCAGCCGTGTGCGGAATGGATCTTTAGTATTTAAGTTACAGGATTCTTTGCAAGGAAGAGAGGTAATCCCTGACTTTGGGATGGAATGCGTACTGGAGCTGTGCCTGGGAAAGAGACATTTTGCAATGGGATTTCCTGAGCCGTGGACTGAAATGACCCGGATGTGGAGCAGGGCTGCGGTCAGGAATGGTGCCTGCTGCTCGGCTGTCAGCTGTAGTGTCGGGCTACTGTATCTAAAGCCTGTGTGTAAGCCTTTCCTCAGCTCCATGCTCTTGGGCAATATAAACCGCTTTTCCTAGTGAACCACAGCTGTGAGAAAAGCAGCTCACAGGCTGGGCTCTCCTTAATTATCCTTGCTTTTAACTTATGTAAATTTCAGTGTTGGCTCTTCCATGTAAAATATACTAAAATTATTGTGTATAGTTTCTATTAAATGTTAAAGTGATATGAGAAGGTAAAGTGCTGCGTTGGTTTTGTTTTCTCTGTATTTGAGAATGTCTATGATTTTGACACGTGGAGCGCCTTCTGACGGGAAACGACATTTGAGCACCTACTGCCCAGGGCAGATGAACAGTCTTCACTGAAGAGGCTGGCACGGAGCTTTACAGCCTTGGGTCAGCCCCATAGAGGGGGTGAGAATGGCAAAGCAAAGGGGTCTTTCCAGGCCACTTCAAGGCATATGTATAATTTGTCTCAAGATGGTTTCTAGGGAAACAGAAATAATGACCTACTACAGCCTCAATAACAGTTGACAGAAAACAAGGAATAAAATTGTAAAAAAAAAAAAAAAAAAAAAAAAAAGCTTATTCTTGGGGTAGGCAGTTAGTTACCCCCTTACTGTCTGACAAAGTATTCTGGGGTGGAGCTCACTTCAGCCCAGGCCCCTTCAGGTGTTCTAGTCCTTTCCTATTGGTAAGTGTCCATCACGGTGGCGTGAACATGTGGGAGCTCACAAGCACGGGTGACAGCATGCTGTAAGCAGTAGAAGGTTTGTAATTTGCCCAGCCCCAGTGAACACCTGCCGCTGCCACCCACTGGCCACCGCTGCTGCAGACTGGTGGGCATGTCACTCAACCACAGAAGGTTTAGCCAATGGAAAGCCAGGGCCACCGTGCTGGACCAGAAGCAGAAGGGAAGCAGATCTAGACAGCAGTAATGGCAGGCCAAACATGTAACCCCACCTCACTGAGACACTTGGAGGCCCCACAGCAGTGCCCTGGGATGCAGTAATGAATTTCTGGGGGGAGGAGGCTAAAATCAGTGAACTGCAAACCAACTCTCAGCAAGTTGTGCAGGAAACTTCAGGGTTGCAACTGTTGAGTTGTCACTATTTGGGGCGGGAAGATACATACATGTTTTCAGTGATGTGCCTGCCTCTGAGTCATCCATGTTCCTGTAAGTAAGCCAAAAAAACTTGGTTTTCCCAGGAAATGCAACATAACCGCAGTCACTGGTGACCACAAGAGGGAGCTAGGGAGATGTGTACATACCTTCAATAGAGCGATCCCCCTAACCCTAACCCTAACCCTAACCCTAACCTCTTAAGGTTGGGGAAGTCAGACTAAACCAGGAGAAATAAGAGGCAGCTAAGAGAAAGATGCAAAGAGAAGAAAATTATGGAAAAGAAGCAGAGGGGAAGGCTAGTGAGGGAACAGGACCTAAGATAAATGATCCACTGTAAAGGATTGGGCATTATTCCTTAAGCCCAGTGAAGACCTGAAACCCTACTCAGGGAAGGTAAAGAACAAAATAACAAAGACCAGAAGATGGTGGTGCACATCTTTGATCCCCAGCACTCAAGAGGCAGAGGCAGGCTGATCCCTGTGAGTTCAAGGCCAGCCTGGTCTACAAAGCCAGTCCAGGAAAGCCAGGGCTACACAGAGAGACTCTGTCTCAAAACAAAAACTAAAAACAAAACCCCAGAAAGGGGCTGGAGAGATAGCTCAGTGGTTAAGAGCACTGGCTGCTCTTCAAAAGGTCCTGAGTTCAATTCCTAGCAACCACATGGTGGCTCACAGACATCTATATTGAGATCTGGTGCCCTCTTCGGGTGTACATGCAGGCAAAATACCGTGTATATATGATAAATAAACCTGTCTTTTAAAAGATTATGTATGTATAGAATGTTCTGCCTGCATATACACCTGTGGGCCAGAAGAGGGCGTCAGATCATATTACATATGGTTGTTAGCCACCATGTAGTTGTTGGGAATTGAACTCAGGACCTTTGGAAGAGCAGACAGTGCTCTTAACCTCTGAGCCATATCTCTAGCCCCTAAATCTCTTAAAAACCAAAAAACAAAACAACAACAACAAAAAACCCAGAAGACATGGAAGCACTTCTGTCATATACCTTCATTTCAAGGACAACTGAGTGAGAGGAGTGCTTCCCCAGATGTTGCTCACCCTACAGTGCACAGGCAAGAACTTGCTTTAGTGCTCGTGTGATTTGTAATTTCTGTTCTGGATTAGCATGGCTAGTAGCTCTTGCTCCCACCAGAGCAGGTCTGTCTCTGCACCATATGATACTTGGTTAGCCGTGCAAGAAAAGACCCACACATAAAACATACAAACAAATCCTACACAATCTTTTGTTTTTGTTTTTGTTTTTCCGAGACAGGGTTTCTCTGTGTAGGGCTGACTGTCCCGGACTCCCTTCATAGACTAGGTTGGCCTCGAACTCACAGAGCTCCACCTGCCTCTGCTTCCAGATTGCTGGGATTAGGCATGCGCCACCACAGCAGGCTCCTACACAATCTTATAAATCCATTTCTTACTTCTCTCCCTCCCCTTTCTCCCACCTTCTCCTTTGACAGAGTTCCACCATGTAGCCCTGGTTGGCCTGGAACTCTATGTAAAGCAGGCTGGCTTCAAATTCAGAGAGCCTTCTGCCTCTGGCTCTCTAGTACTAGGTTTATAAAGACATGCCACCACATCTGGTGGCTTCTTTTTTCTTTTAATGTAGGTTAGTTTGTTGGGGTTATTGAGATGGCTTAGCAGTTACAAGCACAGGCTGCTTTTCCAGAGGACCCAGGTTTGATTCCCAGCCACCCACATGGTGGCTTCACACCTGTCTGTAATTGACTTCCAGGACACCCGATAGATACCCTCTTCTAGTCTCTGAGGGCACCAGACATGCACAGGGTACACAAATGTATATGCAGGCAAAATACTTATAAACACCTTTTAAAAAGTTAGCCGGGGCTGGAGAGATGGCTCAGAGGTTAAGAGCACTGGCTGCTCTTCCAAAGGTCATGAGTCAATTCCCAGCAACCACATGGTGGCGCACAACCATCTATAATGTGATCTGATGCCCTCTTCTGGCATGCAGGTGTACATGCAGGCAGAACACTGTATACATAATAAATATATAAATCTTTTTTAAAAAGTTAACCTGAAATCTTGGTTGTGGTGACACATGACTTTAATTCTAGCCCTCAGGAGGCAGGGGCAAGTGGGTATCTGGGGGTTCAAGCCCTCAGGAGACAGGGACAAGTGGGTTTCTGGGGGTTCAAGGTCAGTATCTACATAGTGAGTTCCAGGACAACCAGAGCCACACACAGAGGAACCCTGTCTCAAACAAAGAAACAAAGGAAAACCCGAAGTTTATATAAATGGATTAAGTGTTATTTAGACAAAGAAAAACTATTAGAATAGGCCTGGTATGGTGGCCCATGCCTGTAATCCCAGCAGGAGGCAGAGGCAGGCAGATCTCTGAGAGTTCAAGGCCAGCCTGGTCTACAAAGTGAGTCCAGGGCAGCCAAGGCTACACAGAGAGACCCTGTCTTGAAAAACCAACCAACCAAAGAAGCAAAAAGCACCCCCCCCAAAAAAAACAAACTATCAGAACCATCTTTATTCATTTTCTTTTCTTTGTTACTTGTTTGGTTTTTTGAGACAGGGTTTCTTTGTGTATCCCTGGCTGTCCTGGAATTCTGCAGACCAGGCTGGCCTCAAATTTAGAGACCTGCCCGCCTCTGCCTCCCAAGTGCTGGGGTCCAAGGAGGGCACCACCACTACTCACCCATTATCTTCATTTTCATCCTTGGCTCTCTCATCATTTTCCTCATAACCATCTTTTTTTTTTTCCCTTTTCCAGCTTTGATAATGCTAAATATCACCCCCACTTTTTTTTTTAAGGCTGCCTTTAGCTCTTTGTGTAGCAACATATTTTGTTTTCCCTGAGCGTATCAGCCTTCTGGCAATGAGGCCACTAGCCCTCCACAGCCGCGTTCTTCCACACTGCCCCCCCAGTTTCTTTGGATTTCAGCTGTTGGGTAGGTTGGGATGATCTCCCTCCGTGCTGGGGTGATAGTCAAAGTGAGGCAAAGAGGAGGCTGGAGGAGGCTGTATCAGTTACGTGTGCATTACTGTGGCAAAGCAGCCGACAGACACAACCTGAGAGAGAAGGGATTGGTGTTGCCTCACACAGCTCTTGAGAGCAGAAAGGGTGGAGAATCGGAGTGGCTCACAGTGTGGTGGCCAGGACCCAGACAAAAGGGTCTACAGGAGGGATCCAGGCACGATCCAGGCCTAGGGTCACACCCCCAGGGACCTGACTTCTTCAATAGGTCCCGTCCTTTTCCTTTGACCATCACTTTTGGTCAGAACCCTTGTGATCAAACCATCTCTGCAAATGTCTGCAAGCGACAGGCCCCGAACGGACACTTGGCTAATCTCTTGGCTTTTTCCCCAAGCCGATCAAGTTGAGTTGGAGAGAGCTCTTTTCCCCAGAGGTCCCAGGAGCAATCTCTAGCACCCACATGGCATCTTAAACTGACTGCAACTTCAGTTCTAGGGAGCCCAGTACCCTCTTCTGGTCTGAGACCACCAGGCACGCACATGGCACACAGACACGTGTGAAGGTGAAATGCCTATACTTATAAAAAAATTAAAATAAAAACAGCAAAATTAAAAAACATGACAAAATGATTGTAAGCCCCTTCAGATGGGTTGAGGATCCTGTAGCTCAGTGGTTATCAACCTTTGGGAGACGGCATCAAACAATCCTTTCGCAGGGGTTGCATTATCAGATATTTACATAATTATTATCAGATATCACACTACATCAGATTTCATAGCAGTAGCAAAATTACAATTATGAAGTAGCAATGAAATAATTTTATGTCAGGGGTCACCACAACATGAGGTATTAAAGGGTCGCAGCATTAAGAAGGCTGAGAACCACCGCCTTAGCGGTTTTCTTTTTTTCTTTTTTTTCTGAGACAGGGTTTCTCTGTGTAGCCTGGCTGTCCTAGACTTGTTTTGTAGACCAGGCTGGCCTCAAACTCACAGCGATCTGCTTGCCTCTGCCTCCCGAGTGCTGGGATTAAAGGCGTGCGCCACCACTGCCCAACTCCTTAGCCATTTTTGACAAGATCTTGCTCTGTAACCCTGCTGGTCTGATGCTTGTCATGAGACCCGGATGACCTTTGAACTCATGTCTGTTCTCTTGCCTTGGCCTCCTGAGCTCTGGCACAAACTGCATTTTTGTTTCCTCTTGGGGAAGAAACCAGGTTTTCACTCCTCTTTCACAATGGGCCTTTTCCGTCTTGGCTATGTCCTCAAATTTTCTGTCTACATGTTTTTATATTTAGAAAATTCTAAGAAGCTGGAGGGAGCCACCTGGGCACCATGCCTTCCCTGCGCTTCCTGCCAAGTCTGCCAAAAGAATGCGGAGGGTGACTTTTTGCTCTGGACGACAGTGGCCGTGCTACTGGGGGTTGGTCTGGTGCTAATTGCTGGCTCCCAAGATCTAGGTGCTGCCCAGACAAGCACATTCTCACCTACACCTGTCCTGTCACAAACCTTGACTAAGAAATTATTCCTGTTTGGACAATAAAAGGTGGATACCTGGGCAGGACCGGAGGGAGGGTAGCTGTGGCGACGGTTCGATGGCTTTGGGGAAGAGACGGATCACGGGACGAGGAGCAGACAAGCAGAACAGCCATGATGGGTTAGCATGGAGAGAAACACATGGCCGGTCGGCAGGGACGGAGGAAAGCAGCCCGGAATTCTGGGTGGGAGGTAGCCCAGATGGAAATCATCAGAGCAGATGCCATTGATGTGGGGGCTTCGGAGGTAACAGCTGCCCAGCCTCAGGGGAAAGGAAGCTATTCTAAAAATCTATCAGGGCTTCTGTGTCTTTATTGATTGTGACAGTGGGTTAGATGATACTGTTGTAATAATTGTAAGGCAAATAATAAACATTAGCCACATTTTATAATATCAACTACACCATACCATCTTGCCCTAGCATTTCACAAACATGGCAAAGTCCCTGTGCTTCATACTCTTTGCACAGGGCTCCCCAGTTTTAAAACAGCAGCAGCAGCAGCAGAGTCAGAGCTGAGACCACAGAGGTGTTTGGCCCTCGAGACTGAATGTCTCTCAGTAGCACCCCCAGTAACAGTCTCTCACCGAGGGGCAGCCCAACTGAGGCTATCAGCTCTGTCTCCCAGGCTGGGTGGCTCAGTCCTAATCTGGCCCCAGAAGCTCAAGCTTCCTGGAGAACTATTGGTACCTAGTCTTGAGGACAAATTGGAAATGCTAATTCTGATATCAGAGAAAGAGATGTCATCAGCTACGGGACAAATAGACTCAGCTTGTTTTGGTTTTTCGAGACAGGGTTTCTCTGTGTAGCCCTTGGCTGTCCTGGACTTGCTTTGTAGACCAGGCTGGCCTCGAACTCACAGGGATCCACCTGCCTCTGCCTCTGCCTCCTGAGTGCTGGGATTAAAGGCATGTGCCACCACCGCCTGGCCACACCCGGCTTCTGAGTCAATTTTAATTGGGAAAATAGCATCTGGGCCAAAGTTGTCTGGCCTGGACACCGAGAAGAGCCACAGAATAAACTTTGCAGGAGCTTGGAAAGCAAGCGGTCAGAGCCATGGGAGTTGTTCCCTTGCTGGTTACTGGCTCTTTGGGACATGCAGTGTCTTACTGACTGTGGAGGAGACAGAAAAAAAATCAGCTTTCATTATATCATATTCTTTAAAACAGAACCTACAGGTCTTGACACTACAGAATCAGGGAGAACCTGCTAATGAGCCAGGTAACAGCTGGGATGCATCTGCTACCGGCCCATGCTGATGAAATGTCAGAGACAGTAAACACAACTCTACAATGCGGAAAGTCTGAGAATTAATGCACCAGGCTTCCCACTGTCAACAAGCACACCAGGGGCGGAGCTTGAGGCGCAGCACACAGGGTCGGCCGGGGTTGGAAACAGTTGGCTTCTATGCGCCGAGCAGTGGGGTGCTCCTCCAACCCCAGCCCTGCCACAAGGGCTGCCAACCCCAAAAAGGGGTGATCTGCTTGTGGCAGTATTGGTTGCTTGCGAGAAAAGCGGAAGTAATATAGGCAAAACACAGCCCGACTGCGCCCCCGTGTGGTCTGCGTGGTACTTGCCAAAAGTCTGCGCCCTGCTCTTGTCAACACCCCCACCCCCACCCCCACCCCCCGGGGCGGACAGTTGAATTATCTCCGGCTATAGGTAAGTACCATTATGTAGTGCACCAAGAGAAATTTGGTTTTACTTGGAAAGACTGGCGATACTCAATGTTGTGTCGTGTTACCCCAGGGATAGACACACACACTGACACAGACAGACAGACATGCAGCCCACCTATCTCTGCCCCCCCTGCCCCTCCCCCGCCTCCCCGCGCGCGCCCCGCCCAGTGCTGGGATTAAAGGCTTTACCCCAAGGATATTTATGTAGCCCTACTACTTGCTGTGGTTTGGAGAAACAGGACTTGGTGTCATGGGAAAGTCCCAAGGTGGTCACTTTGTACCATTATACAGATAGCTACATAATTATACATCTCTGCATATCATCCATCCATCTTCCATCCATCCATCTACCTATCATCTATCTATCATCCATCATATCTCTCTCTCTCTCTCTCTCTCTCTCTCTCTCTCTCTCTCTCTCTCT
>OU015748.1:121529650-121544185 GCA_907169655.1 Acomys percivali | reverse complement strand
CTCTCTCTCTCTCTCTCTCTCTCTCTCTCTCTCTCTCTCTCTCTCTCACATCATGTTAGCCTCTGATTCTCTCACCAATTGAAACCCATGACTGTGAGCCTGAGAGCCGTTCTGGGAACTTCCCTACACGTCATAGAGATGGATCAACAGCTCCGAGGTGTGTAAGGTCTGGTTTGTCTAGAGAAGAGCACACTAAAGCAGTAGTCACCTAAAAACAGAGGAACAAGAGCCTTGAGACCAATAAGAGGTATATAATACAAGATATGGCCCCCCAGAGCCATCCCCACGGGAAAGAGACTGATCCACACCCGTCTTAATTACTATTCTATTGCTGTGAAGAGATGCCATGACCAAACCGACTCTTATGAAGGAAAGCATTGAACTGGAACTTGCTTACCACTTCAATTTAATCCATTATTGTCATAGTCCAGAGCATGGCATCAGACAGACAGACAGACAGACAGACAGACAGACATGGTGCTGGAGAAGTTGAGAATTCTACATCGCGGGATCCACAGGCAGACGACCCAGAGATTGTCACTGGGTCTGGCTTGGGCCCTCGAACCCCAAAAGCCCACCCCTAGTGACACACTTCTACAAACGAGGCCCCACTTCAAATCCTATCAAATAGTGCCACTCCCTGGTGACCAAGCATCCAAACCTATGAGGCCGTGAGGGCCATTCTTACTCAAGTCACCACAACCCTCACTAGGGGGCAGAAGCTACAGGGAAGGAGTGACAGGAGCACTGCCCACTGGTTACCACGGAAACAGGAGCTGGTCAAATCAGTCACGGGGCTGGGTTGAGGACTACGTGGCTGGTAGAGTCATAAGTGAACCCTCCCGTTCCATGTGTGTCCAGAGTCCGTTGCTATGATAAACCCCACAACCAAACGCAACTGTGGAGAGGAAAGGGTCCATCTGGCTCCCACTTTAGACTTTATCATGGAGGGCAACCAAGGCATGAACTGAAACACAGACTAGAGACCACAGGTGAATTCTGCTTACTGGCTGACTCTCCGTGGCTTGCTCAGCTACTTTTCTTTTCTTTTTTTTTAGATTTATTTATTTATTTATTATTATGTATACAGTGCTCTGCCTGCATGTACCCCCGCACACCAGAAGAGGGCATCAGATCACATGACAGATGGTTGTGAGCCACCATGTGGTTGCTGGGAATTGAACTCAGGACCTCGGTGTTTAGGTTTTTTGTTTGTTTGTTTGTTAGTTTGCTCCTTTTTTGCTGGACTATAAATCTCTACAACAGCCAACCTTAGTGGCTTCCAGCATCACTATTTTCTGGTTCTTGGGTCTGGTAGGCTGTGGTCTGGAGATTTGCCACTACAGGAGGATCTGTGATATTAACCTGCCAAAACAAGTCACATGACCAAAGATAGCTGTCACCTAACGCAGAAAATATACTGTGTCCGCTGTGATGATGGGCAGGTCACATGGCAGAGGGAGGAAGCAGAGAATTAGTACTGATAATTTGTCCCATCCCTTGACAAGACAGAGGGGCTGTGGGCCTTCTGAGTACTGTGTGGTAGCATGCCATTATGTTGCTGGTGGCTTTTCCTCCCATCCCTTAGCTCCTGGAATAGCGACTCCTGAAACTCATTAAATATTATACAAATAGCTAGGCCATATAGCGAGGCTCTTTTCTGACTAGCTCATAACTTAAATTAACCCATTACACAAATCCACATTCTGCCATGTGGCTGGTTACCTGAGGTCAGGCACCATGCGTCCATCCTTGTCAGATCTTGGCAGCTGAATCTTGCAAGCCTGCTTCGGTCCCAGAATCCCTTCTGCTTGCCAGAAGTCCCACCTGTTTCTTGCCTAAGCTATAGGCCATAAGTTTTTAAATTGGCAGGTGCTGCATCCATACAATACACAAGAAATTCCTTCTACAGTGCTGGGGTTGCGGGTGTGCACCACCACATCCAGCAAGATCTCGTTTCTTTTTTTTTTTTTTTTCCAAGACAGGGTTTCTCTATGTAGCCTTGGCTGTCCTGGACTCACTTTGTAGACCAGACTGGCCTCGAACTCACAGAGATCTACCTGCCTCTGCGTGCACCACCACGCCTGGCCTAAGATCTGGCTTCTTTCTTTCTTTTTTTTTTTTTAATAATTTTTTAAAATTTTATTTATTGTATATGAGTACTTTATCATCAGATCACATTATAGATGGTTGTGAGCCACCATGTGGTTGCTGGGAATTGAACTCAGGACCTCTGGAAGAGCAGAGGGTACTCTTAACCACTGAGCCATCTCTCCAGCCCCAAGATCTGGTTTCTTAAAGTGCTTTTTAAAATGCTGAGAAGATGTTCCAGGAGGTTAATTTTTTTAAATTTTTTACTTCAAATGAGTCCTCTGACATCAGAGGCCATTTTCCAAAGTGAAATGCAAGGCTGTAAATATTTATGAAAAAGATTCTGAGAACTTGCTTTTTCTTTTAAAAACATTTATTTTTATTTTATGTGTATGAGTGTTTTGTGTGCATGTAAATGCACTGCATAAATGCCTAATGCCCCGAGAGGCCAGAAGAGGGCAGCGTCTGATCTTCTGGAACTGGAATTACAAATGGTTGTGGGTGCTGGGAACTGAAACCAGGCCCCCTTTAAGGGTGGTTGTGGCACATGTGTTTAAACCCAGCACTTGGTAGGCAGAGACAGAGGGATCTCTGTGAGTTTGAGGCAAAACTGGTAGAGTGAGTTCCAGGACACCTGAGGCTCACAGAGAAACCCTGTCCTGAAAAACAAAACAAAGCAAAACAAAACAAAAAACCCAAAATGAAACAACAACAAAACAGCATCCAATGCTCTGCATGTTAATCGGTCTTTCAATTATAGAAGAATTTTACTAAGTGGTAGAATCACCTGGGGAGACCATGAAACTAGATTAAAACAAGGACACTGTGGGGCTGCAGTGGGCCCAGGAGTTTGCTTTTTTAACCTGCTTTAGCTGCTGCTGCTGGTGGTGGTCTATGCTATGTTACCCAGTAGCAGCACTACAGTGATATTGATTTATGAGACAGGGTCTCTCTGTGTAGCCTTGGCTGTCCTGGATTCACTTTGTAGACCAGGCTGGCCTCAAACTCACAGCAATCCACCTGCCTCAGCCTCCCGAGTGCTGGATTACAGGTGTGCACCACAGCGCCTTTTTATACTTTTAAACTGGCTTGGATTGGCTTATTTCACTGGTAGAGATAACCCATCAGGCAGCACCACCTCATGGGCTGGGCTGGATACTGGACGCCAAGGAGACCCGGCTGAGTGCTGGCCAGCATATGTGACTGGTTCTCTCAAGCTCTCTATGCCCAACGTGCTGGGATGGGCTTCGAAACGGAATTGTGAGCTCAAATAAACCCTTTGTTTGTTTCTGTCTTAGGGTTTCACTGCTATGAGGAGACACCGCGACCATGGCAGCTCTTATGAAGGACAGCATTTTAACTGGAGGCTGGCTCACAGCTCAGAGGGTTAGCCCATGATTATCTTGATGGCGGGACGCATGGCAGCACACAGGCAGACATGGTGCTGGAGAGGCAGCTTAGAGTTCTGCATCCAGACTGGCAGACAACAGGAAGAGAGCGAGCCACTGGGCCTGGCTTGAGCTTCCGAAACCTCAAAGTCCACCCTCAGTGTCACACTTCCCCAACACAAGGTCACACTTCCTGACAGTGCCACACCCTATGAGCCTATGGGGCCCATTTTACTCAAACCACCACAGCCTCGTCTCTCAGGGTTTTACAGGTGTTCCGTTAAAGGTGCGTGCTGCCACTATCACCAGGCAAAGGTATTTTAGCACAGGAACAGGTTTTTTAGGTAAGAGGACTGTGGAGGGAACAGATGAAAAGAACCTGTGCTTTTCAATGTTTTTAGGAACAATATCCTCGGATTACTGTGAGAGACAAATGCCTAGCAGCATATTTTGGGGGTTTGCTTGCACCAGCCTAGCCGTACGCCCTAGCCAGCATTATCGCGCTGCTAACCTACCAATCTTTTTCTTTCTTCCTCAATGCTCTTATGTTTCACCTTGACCTTACTTTCCTGGTGGTGAGGATGGGCCAGGCTCACTGAACGAGCTTCGTCAGAGCTGGCATCAGAAGAAGAAGCTTCTATTACACCATAGTAGTCAATATATTCTCGGCCAGGCAGGGAGAAGACGGAGCTGGAGGGCCGCGAGTTCAAGACCAGCCTGAGCTACACAGAGTGTCCGAGGGATGGGATAGCCTTAGGAGAAGGCTTGGCTTAACTTTCTTCCCAGTGGAAGGTTATTTTTTATAAAACAGTGTTTTCTTCTCTTAGTTTCTTTCTTAACCCGGCTATCACACAAATAACTTTGAGATTCTTTTAAATATGTTTATAAGGCTTCACAACACAATATTGAGCTGATTAAGTCTGTTCTTAACCCTCTATGCTGTTTCGTTTTACTCCCAGCAAACAACCCAGCGATACTTGCACTCTGCAGCTTTCCTCGGCTCCTGCATCTCCACCTTTGGTGAAAGCTCCGCATCCTCCTCTAACTCCTCCTTCCTTGGCTGGCAGGAAGTCCAGCCCAATTCTCCTCTCTGCTCAGCGATTGGCTGTAAGATGCTTTATTGGCATACCGGGGAACAATTGCTTCCAGGTGGCTACCTCTACAGCACTGCAAAAGCCCGCCATGACTCGGCTCTTTTTTCCCCTCATTTATTGAAAATAGGTCATCTACTCGCATTACGTGCCCGATCACGACTCGCCGACTCCCCCTTTCCTATCCCCTTCCGTCTGGCGCACCCCCACTCTGTCTCCAATCAGAAAACACACAGGCTTCCAAGGGATAACGACAAATCAAACCATAATAAGAAAGATATGATCAGATAAAACAAACCCCAACACATCAGGACAAAATGAACCCCGAAGAGCCCAAGAGAAGGTACAAGAAACAGAGACCCCCCCATTTGTTTGCACACCCCGGAACCCCACAAAAACACCGAATTGGAAACCGTTAGCATACACACCAATGGTCCGCAGGGCAAAAAAGAGAGAAGGAAAAAAAAAACATAAATAAGATAAAATAATAATAGGAACAACCCCCCCCCCAAAAAAGAGAAAACAATAAAAAAAAAAAAAAGCCCTGACCTGACATTATGAGATAAGGTACCACCAAAGATACTGATGGCTTTGTTTCTGTTGGCCTTAGATGCTGGGCGTGCAGCCCACTCCCAGGAGCTGTCTGTGAAGTAAGACCCCTTCCCAGCCAAACCTTCATTAACTGGAGATTGCCCCTGGGTTGGGGATGGGGCCAGTGTCCACCTCCTCCTCCAGCTTCGCGACCCTGTCAGGCGCAGCCCCACGCACGCACGCACAAGCCAGGAGCCGCCATCTCTTCTGAGTTCCCAGATGCACTAATCCTGCTGACCCAGCTGGCCTCGCTTTCCTGCTGTTCCTCGTATCTACTCCACCCCCATCTCCAGCACCATCTGTGCCCCAGGTGAACCTAGGTAACTTTTAATTTGGAGGGCAAGATGGGAAAAATTCAGAGCTTCCAAGAATCTAAGGAATTAGTCATTTTTGTTTGTTTGTTTGTTTGAGACGGGGTGTCTCTGTGTTACCCTGGCTGTCCTGGACTCTTTTTTTGTGGACCAGGCTGGCCTCGAACGCACAGTGATCCACCTGCCTCTGCCTCCCAAGTGCTGGGATTAAAGGGGTGTGCCACCACGCCCGGCTGGAATTGGCCATTTTGTGGGAGGCAGGTTTCAAGATACTTTCACAGTCTACAGCTGGCCGAGTATTTGGTCAAAGGCTTGCTTTTGCAGTGTCTCTTTAAGAGCACCCTAGGGACACAGAGAGAGCATGGATTAGGGCCAGCGTCTTTTGAGTGCCCAGAGACTCAGCTTGCACTGTGTGAAAGTTCAAGACAAGGCTATTCTGTTGCCTGGAGTGCAGGCATCACACAATTCCCCCATTTTTACAGCAGGCGAGTGGTCTCAAACCACCCCTGAGCTCAGAGTAAATCTTACACAGCCCAGGTACTGCTCACATCGACAGCCAGGTCCCGGAGGCCCCTCACGGCAGAGCCGCTGGTCTCTACCCTTCACGTGCCTCTCACCAGGAAGATCCCGTGCCTTAGGATCTTTCCTAACCACCTTGGCACAGATGACGTCATCAGTGACGTCATCACCTATGAGGTCTGGAAGGAAAAATGGGTGTTTCCTTGTTTTAAAAAATTGATCATCGTTTTGGGAGACTTTTCCTCCTCTTTTCTTCCTTTCTTTCTTCCTCCTCCTTCTTTGAGACAGGGTTTCCCTGTGTAGTCCTGGCTGTCCTGGAACTAGCTCTGTAGACCAGGCTTAACCTCAGAGCTCCACCTGCCTCTGCCTCCCTGGTGCTGGGATTAAAGGTGTGAGCCACCACTCCTGGCTTTCTTGAGGAAACTGGGCCCAAAGTTTTAGAAGTCCTTTCCAGCTCTGAAATCCCTTTCTGGGTTTCCTTCCATTTTGCTCGGGTTTTCTGAGTACTAATGCAGAGCCTGAAAAGCTAGAGAGGGCCCTGTTTTCAGAGCATGCTCAGTATCTTGTCACCGTGTGGCATAGTGATACAGGTGTGTGTGTATGTGTGTGTGTGTATTGGACTTCAATACCTTGATAGCTGGACCTTGGTGGTCAGCCTCAGGAGGAGGAAGTGGCCAAGTAAGGGACTACACCTTGGAGGCTAGCTTCAGGATCGTAATCTGTGGGTTGTAGCCAGGCAGAGAGGGAGGAGGGGCAAGGCCTGCAGGGGCATGCTCCAGATTCTTCACGTTACTTACATTCAGTAGAGTCCACAGCACATGCCTAAAACTAGACCAGTAAAAGGTTGTTTTAATTTGGGGAGCAGTGTTTTCCTCTTCGGTGGAGTTGCAGCATGTGGCAATAGTGAAGAGCGGGCTGTTTGAATTTTGTCTCTTGTTTAAACGAAGGACTCTTAGTTACCTGAGTGAGACGGACTGCTCCTGTTCCCTTCGCTGATACATCACAGCCTGACCAAAACATATTAGTGTTGTTCCAGCTTAGTCATGGCTTATAGCTATAAATTTGAGTCATTCTTGGTTTTTTATATTTATTTATCTGTTTTTTCTTTTCTCTCTCTCTCTCTCTCTCTCTCTCTCTCTCTCTCTCTCTCTCTCTCTCTTTTTGAGACAGATTTTCTCTGTGTTAGCCTTGACTCTCCTGGACTCGATTTGTAGACCAGGCTGGCCTCGAACTCACAGCGATCGGCCTGCCTCTGCCTCCTGGGTGCTGGGATTAAAGGTGTGTGCCACCACGCCTGGCCTGGTGTTTTATATTTATTTAACTTCATTTTATTCTGCTATTTTATGCGTGTGGGTATTTTACCTGCTTGCTGTTTGTACCTGGTTCCTTTGGAGGCCAGAAGGAGGATTTGAATTCTGTGGAACTGGAGTTACAGATGGTTGTGAATCACGATGTGGTGGGACTTGAACCCAGGTCCTCTGAAAGCAGACAGTATTCTCCCTCTCTCTGGTTTTTTTTTTTTTCAAGAAGGGTTTCTCTGTGTAGCCCTGGCTATCCTGGACTTGCTTTGTAGACCAAGTTGGCCTCGAACTCATAGTGATTTGCCTGCCCCTGCCTCCCCAAGTGCTGGGATTACAGGCGTGTGCCACCATACTTGGCTTCTTTCTTTCTTTTTTTTTTTTTTTTATAGAGTTTCTCTACATATCCCTGGATGTCTGGGAACTCTCAATGTAGGCTAGGCTTGCCTAGAACTTACAGAGATCAGCCTGCTTCTCTCTACCTCCTGAGTTTTGGGTTTAAAGGTGTGTGCCACAATGTCCAGCATTAAAACACACACACACACACACACACACACACACACACACACACACTTTAAGCTGGTTAGAGCTTACATTTTTTCATACTGTTTTGAGACTCCTGCTTCTTCAGCTACAAGTGTCAGCTAACCAGCTAACCCCTTCGTGCTGGGCACTGCACTAAAGAGGAATCAAACACTGCCTTCCTTGGTGTTACCATTGACAAGTACTGGGTTTCAGGCATGTACCACTATATCTGGCCTATCTGACAATTCTAAGGCTCTTGAGAGTGTCCCTTTCCATCCACACTTTTGTTTAAACTCCTTAACTGACATCTTGGTTACTCTTCCGGATTTCTATAAACCTGTAAGACGCTTAAGGGCTGGCATTCAATAGTGATGCTGACTTGTTTCCAGAGAATGGCCGGAACCTCTGCAGGCTCACGTCCTTCCACTCTGAGCAAGTGCCAGTTGTCCCTGGGCAGCTAAAAGGACGATAAACAGAGCTGACAGCAAGGCCAGTACAGTATGAAAAGATCTTACCACTCGAACACGTTGTTCAGTCGGAAGAGTGATGTTGGCTACAGTGGCATGCTTGGGAGATACATCTAGCACTCCTTCATCCACAGACATTTCCCTGAGCCACCTGGCCCTCATCCTGGGGCGATGCCACAGGAGACCTTGGGCTGACGATGTGATAGTGGTATGAGGTGCTCCACCCTGGAGAGCACCATTGGGTTCTGAGAATTCCCTGAAGCTCAGACCCAGGAATACCCTGACCGGGGCTGTGCTCCTACCCTTTGTTCCTTACCCTTCTGGACTCCCTGATTCCCTGGGAGTATGATTTGTTCTGGACAAAAGTTCAACCTCAGTATAAGACAAGGAGCTGCTGAGGTTGAGCCAAGAAGAAAGGATATGTGAGCCGGGCGTGGTGGCGCACGCCTTTAATCCCAGCACTCGGGAGGCAGAGGCAGGCGGATCGCTGTGAGTTCAAGGCCAGCCTGGTCTACAAAGAGAGTCCAGGACAGCCAAGGCTACACAGAGAAACCCTGTCTCGAAAAAAACAAAACAAGCAAAAAGCCACGCATGGTGGCGCACGCCTTTAATCCCAGCACTCGGGAGGCAGAGGCAGGTGGATCACTGTGAGTTCCAGGCCAGCCTGGTCTACAAAGCGAGTCCAGGACAGACAAAGCTAACACAGAGAGACCCTGTCTTGAAAAACCAAAAAAGAAGAAGAAGAAGAAGGAAGAGAAGAAGAAGAAGAAGAAGAAGAAGAAGAAGAAGAAGAAGAAGAAGAAGGAGAAAGGATAAAAGGATACACATGAAATTCTAAGGCTACAGAAAGGAAAAGGAAGTCAGGCTGGGAAAAGCATTGGTCATGTTTGGTCAAAGATCTGTGTCTGCCCCTCCTGGTGTATGGAGGGTCAAAGTGTCCAGCCTTCCTCCGCCCTGTTGTCTATTCCATCAGGGAGTAAAGGAGACACTTAGACTAGCCTCTTTGACAAGCCTGGAGCCCCTGACCAGCCAGGGGGCTTTCGTTGGTGGTGAAACACATACAGCTGTCAGCTACTTAGATCACACGCCCCCTATGAGGTCACATGTAAGTGTGTAAATGAATGTGGGGGGGCGTGATAAAAATTTTGACTGATTACAAACAATAAAAAATTAATTCAATTCAAATGTAAATTCCAGGTGTTTCAGACGCCACATTCGCTGTTACATTCTTTTTTTTTTCCTCTTTAAGACTAGCTCCCTCCTCCCCTCTCCCCGTTATTTTATTTTAAGTTCGTTTACCTTACATCCTGATTGTAGTCACCTCCCAGTCCCTCATCCCCTCTCCCCTGCCTCCCCTAGTCCTCAAAAAGGGGGAGCCCTCCTCCCCTATCATCTGACATCAGCATATCAAGTCTCATCTGGACTGTCCCCATCCTCGGGGTAGGGGGCCACCGCCGAGTGGGCACAGGGGTGGGGTGGGTACCACAGAGACTGATGCACCAACCAAGGATCATGCATGGTGAGGACCTAGACCCTCTGCGCAGATGTGGGCAGGCAGCACAGTCTCCTTGTGGGCCCCATAATATGGGGAAGAAGGGGCTACTTCTGACTTGGGCTCTGGTGCCCACTCTGTTACATTCTTTGACTTCATTCTGTCTTTTAAAAATCATTATGTTCAAGGGCTGAAGAAATGGCTCAGCGGCTAAGAACACTGGCTGCTCTAGCAGATGACGCTAGCTGACCCTCAGCATTCCCGTGGAAGCTCACAACTTCCTGTAACTCCAGTTCCAGGAGATCCAGTGCCTTCTTCTGGCCGCCTCTGGCACTGCGCATGTGTGTCCAGTTCCAGGAGACCCAGTGCCCTCTTCTGGCCGCCTCTGGTACTGCGCATGTGTGTCCAGTTCCAGGAGGTCCAGTGCCCTCTTCTGGCCTTCTCCTGCACTGCGCATGTGTGTCTAGTTCCAGGAGATCCAGTGCCCTCTTCTGGCCGCCTCTGGCACTGCGCATGTGTGGACAACTTTCAGGGGTTTGTTTGCCACTGCGTTGGGATTGACCTCAGATTTTATCAGGTCAGGCTTGGAGTCAAATGCCTTTACCCACGGAGCCATCTTTTTACATCTTTACTTCACTTTTCTGACGCTTGGTTCTAGGATTTGACCTCTGGTTAGGTCGACTGTCTGGTGATCTGTCTCTTCTTCCAGTGTCATCTCTGTCTGCTCATTCCAAGTGACAGGAGGGAAAGGCTGTGCACCATGTTTCCATGCTACAAACACCCACTCAAGGAAAGACCCTTAGTGATGAGATGATGGGGTCTTCAGACGTTCTTGAAAAGAAATGGGGGAGGGTACGCCAAGACAAAATGAGCCACAGGTAAAGCCGAGGAGGGATGGACTTAAGGATATGTTTCTTACATAGCCGAGGCAGCTGTGCACTTTGTTCAGATCCTAGGATCCAGGCTTCGGGAGCTGTTGAAATCTATGTTTCCTGAGTCTCCTGGACTCTTTCAGTGGCATTTACAGGGGGTAAACAGAGCCCTGGGCATAGTGTGAAGGGTGCACCCCAAGAGGGCACTGTGGCTTTCCCATGGACTATACTGTCCTGGTCCTCTGTCACGTACAACTCACTCACATACAACTCAAGATTTTAGCTTTTTTTGAGGCAGGATTTCTTTGTGTGGCCCTGACTATCCTGGAACTCACTCTATAGACCAGGCTGGCCTTGAACTCATAGAGATGGATGGCACTGTCTCTGCCTCCCGAGTGATGGAATCAAAGGTGTGTGGCACCATGGCAGGGAGTCTGTTTTATTTTGTTTAAGAGATGGCGTTTTACTATGTTGCTCAGTCTCCCAATACCTCTGGGGCTAAGGGCACATGTCCCTACTCTTAGCTTTTGTCATATTTAAAATCTTGAATCTCTGGTAGGGGGAGAGATATCCCTGAAAGCCAGGGCTCTTTCACAGGGTTTAGTTTATCGTTCCTTTCTCATTTATTCGGCTTTTCTCTTTCCTTTACTCTTTATTGTTCCAACATCAATGACAGAGACTAATTGGACCTCACAGAGCAGTGGCCTAATTGGTCTCCTGGGCTCTTGGCTTGAGCAGTTTGAGCTTTTGGCTCTTCCGTAACTGACCTTTGTTTTTCAAGGCAAACCGCTGCTGTATACAACCCCTCTGGCGAGCGCCCCTGGGACTTTAGGGCTAAGGATTTTATTCCTTCATTTCTGAGATAGCATTTGAAGTCTGGCAGGAAATTCTACCTTAACCTCTGGTTTGCAATACAATCTCTCTACCCTCCCCTCCCCCCCGACCCCTTTCCTCTGCCTCCAACCTTAGACCTGGCAACCTTGGATTAAGGATCTGTAAGAGGGGGCTGGAGAGATGGCTCACTGGTTAAGAGCACTGGCTGCTTTTCCAGAGGACCCGAGTTCGGTTCTCAATACCCACATGGTGTTAAGCCCGAGAATCAGGAGAGAAAGACCAGTTTCACATTTTTCGGGGGGCCAAAGCTGAAGCAGGCTTTAATTAAACACTGGCCAGGTAGATGGGCTCTGGCCAGGACCAACTCAGGGTTTCCAGGAAACGTGGATGAGTTACACTTTGCTGAGGCTTCTAAGGCCACGCTATTTTCCATCACGCTTCCTGCCTGTGTACCTCCGGCCTACATCCAATCAGGGGCAAGCGTAATCCTGCCATATTTCCTGCCTATGTAGCTCCCACCCACCTGTGATCAGGCACATCTGGTTCAGATGGGCCACAAAAATGTAGGACAAATAGGACCTTATCCTTTCGCTTTTTTTTTTTTTTTTTTTTTTTTTTTTTTTTTTTAAAGACAGGCTTTCTCTGTGTAGCCGTGTCTGTCCTGGAACTAGCTCTGTAGACCAGGCTAGCCTTGAACTCACAGAGATCTGCCTACCTCTGTCTCTTGTATTCTGGGATTAAATGTGTGCACCATCACCACGCGGTTAGGACTTATTCTTAACTGTCTTAACTGCAAACAGAACCCTTAACTTACAAGGTCTAGTTTCCCTGTTTTGGTCTCACAATGGCAGCTCACAACTGTCTTTAAATCTAGTTCCAAGGCCTATGACACCCTCTCCTGGCCTCTCCATGGTGCCAGGCAAGAGGCACGGACACGGTGCACAGACACACATGCAGGCAAAACACCAACACGTAAAACAAAAGAATCTGTCGCCATCCCTCAGCTGGTGTTACCGCTCAGTTCCTCCTTGTATGCTTTTCAGCATTAACTCATTGAGCGCGAGTGTCTGAGAAATGTCCGTGGTGCTTAGGTCCTGTCTGAGGCATGCGATTTTGAGCTCTACGCAACCGCAGTGGAACGTTGAGGTTGCCTTGTATTTTGAGGTATTTGCTTTCAACTCCATTGCCTCTATCTTTTCAGCACAATGTCTGTCTCCTGCTGACTTTGAGGAAGGGGCCAAGGTAAATTTAAGAAAGCAACCAATAGCTGCCCTGTACACCTCAGCGGGGCTATGCCCTCAGGTGAGCTGCCTCCAGAGCCTACGCAGAGCCCATTTCACTTCTTGGTTCTTGAGGCTGTAGATGATGGGGTTCACCATGGGGGTGAGCACAGTGTAGAGGACAGAGAAGGCCTTCCGGAGCAAGGGGGGCATGTGGTCTGTTGGGGCCACGTAGACCACAATGAGAGTGCCGTAAAACACCCCAACCACGCTGAGGTGCGAGGAGCAGGTGGAGAAGGCTTTCTGCCTCCCGTGGCCTGAAGGTATTCTCAGCACAGCCCTCAGGATGAAGACATAGGATGTGACAATCAGCAAGAACGGGACCAGCGTAAGGCAGCCCGAGATGCCGACTCCAGCTCCCCACATGACCCACGCCTCCCCACAGAAGAGCGCTACAACCGGAGCAAAGTCACAGAAGTAGTGGTCGATGACCCTGTTGCCGGGACAGAGAGAAAGAGGGGCTGCCAAGGCCAGCGTGAAGGCAGAGAAGAAGAAGCCGCTGAGCCAAGCCCCGACGGCCAGGCAGCTGCAGGACCAGGTGCTCATGAGGACAGGGTAGTGAAGGGGACGGCAGATGGCCAGGTAGCGGTCGTAGGACATGGCCGACAGCATGAGACACTCAGCCGCGGCCAGCGAGGCAAACACGTAGAACTGGACCAGGCAGCTGACCAATGAGATGATGTCCCCGCCGTCCAGGAAGCTCTGTAACAGCCGAGGCATGATGTTGGATGTATAACCAATCTCTAGCAGGGAGAAATGGCAGAGGAAGAAGTACATGGGCGTGTGGAGGGTCCGACTGGAGGCCACAGCTAGCACGATGAGGAGGTTGCCGCCGACTGTTACCGCATAGATGGCCAGAAAGAGGCTGAACAAGAGGAAGCCCAGGCATTTCAGCTCCCCAAAGCCCACTAGGAGCAGCCAGGTGGTCTGGTTCCCACTGTCACCACTCATGGAGATCTGAGCCCAGGAGAGAGGAAGAGAAGCATTCATTATTGGCCAGTTACCCTACCAGGGCCACACTCCACGCTTGGCTTAGTGCTTACATACCACAGCAAGTATTTCAGTAGGCTTTATCGTCTTCCTGTTAATTTAAAAGTCAGTACCCAATAGGCTTATGGTCAGGTATCCAAGATCGCTCTGATGGAACTAGGAGCTTGCATAAAGTCCTGTTCTAGAGTGTGTTTCCGCAAGCTTTTTCTCAGGGTGGCGGGGGTGATAAGGGACAGAAACACACACTTGAAGGAGCATCATACAGCAGCACACTGTTTACCTGGTGATGCTGGCTGAGTACCAACTGCAGACGCATACCTGGTGAGCGTTTCTGGACGGGTCGGAGTGCTGCCGTGAACAGAGGTGGTCCGTTCCAAAGTCATGCGTATTCCCTGTGGCAGCAACCCGTTTCAGACTATTTCTCTTTCTAAGAAGGCCGGATACTGGTGGGGTGGGGAGGCAGCTCAGTCGGTCGGTAGCTTTGCTGTCCTGAGTTTGTTACCCAGCACCCATGTGAAAGAGATGTGCATCTCTGCACACCTGTATTCCTTACACACCTGTATTCCCAGCCCTGGGGGCAGAGGAGATAGGAGGGATCCCTGGGGCTTGTTGGCCACCATTCTGGTCAACGTGAACATCTTCAGGACCAAGGAGGGACCCTGCCTACCACCAGAAAAGGTGGGAAGTGAGTGACGGAGGGAGATCCCCAAACATGTATTCCTGACATGTGCACATGTACAGAGAGAGAGAGAGAGAGAGAGAGAGAGAGAGAGAGAGAGAGAGAGA
>OU015748.1:121501181-121513324 GCA_907169655.1 Acomys percivali | reverse complement strand
GCTCTGCTAGAGTTCCTGGGTGCCCACTGAGCTGAACTCCTTAGCTGTCTCGCACCTTCTTTCTGCACTCTGCTAGAGTTCCTGGATAATGACTTTGCTGATGACATAAAGTGCGTTAAGAAGATCCTGGCCATCAAAGGAATCGACTACTGGTAAGTCATTGTCTTCTGTGTCCCCCACGCCCACCCCAGCATTAGCACTTCCTTCTCCTTGTCTCTCTGGACCATTTAATCTTGGAAAAAGTCTCGAGAACAGAACTCCTCTAGAGACCCAAAGGCCCATTTTTAAGAAATGTTGTTTTGTGACATACCTGTGTGACAACTTTGCTATTATGAAGTTCTCTGTTAGAAGGTTACTGTCTAGGCCTCCCTTCCCTTGGCCAATTCTTAGCCTTAAAGCAACCCTTGGCACTATTCCACTTCTTTTCTAGATCTTCACATTTATTATTATTATTATTATTATTATTATTATTATTATTATTATTATTGTTGTTGTTGTTGTTATTTGAGACAGGGATTTTTTTGTGTGTGTGTGTGTGCAGCCCTGCTTTTCTGGAACTTGCTCTGTAGAACAGACTTGGCCTCAAACTCACAGAGATCCATCTCCCTCTGCCTCCCGAGTGCTGGGATTAAAGTCATGCGCCACCACTGCCAGGCCCTATCATCATCATCATCATCATCCACTATTATTTTAGCGAGCCCTATTCCATTTAGATTCCTTACCACCTATCCCAGTATGTCTGTTTTTCTCCTCTGTAACCTTTCACCTCACCTTTGAGGATAAAGCTAAACGGTGTTTTATGCTCGACACTGCCAATCACTAGCAAGAGGGGAGAAAGGATGTGTGTACATGGTGTTTGATAACTGAGAAAAGTGCAATGATGTACGTCTATGAAAATGTCATGATGGGACCTGTTATTTGGCACAGTAAGTTAAAAAGAAAGCTGCAGCCAGCCAGAGCTTCTTTTCTGTTTCTCCACGATCAGGGCGGCCCGCAAGCCCATGTGCTCCGAAAAGCTGGACCAGTGGCGCTGCGAGAAGCCGTGAGCTCCCGTCTGTGCTGCTCCTGACCCGTGTTCCCAACGCCTCTTCTCTAAGGATACCTCAGTTTGGCTCTTTCTATCACCATGAAGATGATCCGTCTCTGAGCCTTGTACCTTGTAGTGACACTACGGGATTCTTGAGGACGTTTCTCGATGGCTATGTGGCTGGAGCACTGGGCTGCAGACATTCGCCTAGTGACTGTGAGGGTCTTGATGGCCTTTTGCATCAAAGCAAGAGTCCCCTCCTTGTTCCAAATAAAGGACCCGACTTGCTGTGTCTGTCCTGTGTTTTCCTATTGCAGGGCAGGGCATGGGAGGGGAGAGGGAAGCGGGGCAGGACACTAAAGTTCACAGCCACTCCCCTGCCACTGAAGGAGCGGGAACTAAGCACGAGCAGGTGAAAAGCACGTTCTGTGTCAATTTATTGGTCATTTAATATGTTTAAGGAACCACCAGGGGATCCAAAGTTGTGGAAGTGGTTCATCCTGTGAAAATCAGGTGTAATATAAAGGTTAGTGTCACAAGAATGATGAGAGAAAACACACAAACAAAAAAAAACAAACAAAAAGACTGACGAGAGAGGCTTCATTTATGTCCTGCATATTTCTCTAAAAACTGTAAACAATTGATTTTTTATTTTATTTTATATGCACTGGTGTTTTGTCTGCATGTATGCCTGTGTAACTGGAGTTACAGACAGTTGTGAGCTGCCGTGTGGGTGCTGGGAATTGAACCTGGGTCCTCTGGAAGAACAACCAGTGTTCTAAACCACTGAACCATCTCTCCAGGCCAGCCTTGAGTGTTCTAAAGAGGAAAGATAATTTGTCTTTGAGGGGAATGAACAAAGCAAAACAAAACAAACAAAAAAAACCCTGAGATCAAGAAAGCATTCACAAGCACTGGCGTTAACTCAGTGGATAAGAGGCTACCTAAGAAAGTATGAGTTCAATCCTTAGCACCTACACAAAATATTGTGTGTGGTGGTGTGTGCTTGTGGCTCCAGTTCTGGGGAGGCGGACACAGGAGGATCCCTGGAATTCGATGGCCAGTCAGTTTTAACCTAATCTGTGAGCCTCAGAGACTCTGTCTCAAAAAAACAATGCTCCTGAGAAATGAAACCGCAGGTCAGCCGCCAGCTTCCACACTCAAATGCACACATGTGAGCCCCCCCCCCCCCCCCCCCCTTCCCCGGGAAATTTAAAGGGGGGCCCCCCCCCCCCCCCCTTAGATAGCATCTCACTATATAGCTCAGGCCTGAGCCTCCATTCATTATCCTCCAGCCTCGTCCTCCAGTAACCTCCACCCTCTCATTTACTTTAACATCTTTGAGAATTTCATACCATATATTCTGAGACATGAGCAGGAGGAAGAGAAGGAGCAAGAACGAACTCAGAATGGCATCAGGCTGCTGAAATCTCAAAGCCCACCCACCAGCGACATATGTCCTCCAACAAGGCCACACCTCTTAATCCTAACCAGGCAGTTCCACCAACTGGAAACCAAGTATTCAAAGACATGCGCCTAAGGGGGCTGTTCTCATTCAAACTACCACAGGGGACATTCACCATTCAAACCACAGCCCTGGCCTTCACCTTATGAACAACAGGACACCATATATGCAGTCACGATTTTCAATAGCCTGAATCAAGCTGCAATAACTTACAAATAGAGAAGTTTTTTTAGCAGGCTGGTTGGAAGAGCGAGAACAGAAAGCCTGCATGGAAGCAGTTAAAAAAAAAAAATTCCATTCATTTATTGCTATAGGCTAGCATACAAAAGTATACAAAAACCGGTACTTTAGATCAGCTTTTAAAATGTACTTTTCCTCAGTCCGGTTTTTGTGTGGCAAGTGGAAGAACAATCCATTAAGGAAAGCAAACGGATAGTGTTGTTTGGAACAAGCGGCGGCTGAGGACACGTGAGGTCAGCATTTACAGCCTTAGGCACGCTTGGTCCTAGTCTGCTCTTCCCCCCGCTAGCTTAGTATGTTCTTCCTTTAGTCAATAATTCATATGGCATTCACAGAACTGTGAGCTGTCTTGCAAAAAATAGATGTTACCTTTGTGATTCAGCCAAGTGCGATTATCCCATCTGCTGGCCAGAGGCGAGTGCTAGCTCCTTCACCTCTTCCTTCTTCCAAGTGAAATGGTATAGGCAGAAGATGGATGTTGGTAGACGCGTGGTGAATAGCTCTGCACATGCTGTCACCTCACGTGGTGACGTGTGCCTATCCACGGAATGAGGAGGGTGATGTTTTCTTTGCTTTCCTGTGCACACGCTCCACCACCGAGCTGCACTCTATCCCCTGACGGCGGCAGTCTTGACAAAGGCAGACCTCTTGGCATCTGGGAAGAAGCAGGATAGGAAACCAAGGATCTGGTTGAGAGGGCTTCTTGTGAGGAGGAGGACAGTGATGGGACGTTTGGGGCGTCTGTTCTGTCTCTCCAAACTTCTCTTTCCTCTAGGTCTGGAACAAGGACCTGAGGCAGTTCAGGTTCATATGGGGGGGTGGGAAGGCTTCGAGGAAGACCTGCCACAGCATAGCCACCGGGCTCACGGCGAGGACTCAGCGTGATGCTCCGCAACATGGGGTCTTTTTTCCTCCTCTTTCTATTTCTTCGCTAGCATATTTTCTTTTTATCTTCCTTCCTTCAGTCCTTCCTTTTTTTTCCCCTTTCTTTTTCTTGAGACAGGGTTTCTCTGTGTAGCTCTGGCTGTCCTGGACTCACTTCGTAGACCAGGCTGGCCTTGAACTCACAGAGATCCACTTGCTTCCACCTGCTGAGTGCTGGGAGGAAGTATAGGAGAGCACCCAGCCTCTAGGATATTTTCTGACACCTTTCTTGTGAAGGCAGGGTTCCTTTTCGAATGTTCTCTCCCTTCCTTTATTATTCACTAGTTTCTGTCCTTTATCTAGTGTAATTAAGTAACAGTCTATACTAGACCATGGGGACACAGAAACTACTAGAAGTTCTGCGCCTGGGACACTTACAATTTGGTGGTGATGCCCAATCTCCTAGGAGCTTGCAAGAGAAGGGCATCTTCAGATGGATTTGGTCACATGTGACTGCTGTGGGTTTGGTGAGCCTGCTCTGGGCACCGCTTTTATGAATGAAGACAGGACTCCAGGGACATACTTTTTGTTTTGTTTTGGTTTTTTGTTTCGAGACAGGGTCTCTCTGTGTAGCCCTGGCTGTCCTTGAGTAGCTTTGTAGACCAGGCTGGCCTCGAACTCACAGCGATCGCCCTGCCTCTGCCTCCCGAGTGCTGGGATTAAAGGTGTGTGCCACTACACCCGGCCTTTCCAGAGACATACTTAATTTGTTTCTTTTTCGCTCATGACGAAGATTTAGATCTTGCAATGGATTTTTTTTGGGGGGTGGGGAGGGAACCAAACGGTGAGTTGAGTCTTGCTCAGCCAAGATGCGACCTTCTCACAATTGACACTGTCCTAGCCGGTGGTCTGACAGGTCTTCAGCAGCTGTGTAAATGGCTGGTGGAGCCCTGGGGCTTTTCTAATGTACTTAAGTGGGTCGCTTGGATGGGGCAAATGTCACCTGCTCTGTTCTGGAGGTCTCCTAATATCTCTCCCTTGACTAGAGGCAAGGCAGTGGAGGAAGAGAAACTATACCCCTGCTGTGGCAACGTGGAAGTGGCTGAGCCATAAGATCTCTTCTTCTGGCATCTTCCCTCTACAGCAGGAGAGTCTGGCTATAAGCTCAGTCTGGACTTCCTGGTCAGCATCCTCCTCAGAGCTGCCTTTACGTCTTTGTTTTTCAGGCTGTAGATGAGGGGGTTTAGCAGCGGGGTCACCACACTGTACTGCAAAGATAACACCTGCTCCATGGCTGAGCCGGATGCTGGAGTCATGTACCTTGGGAGGAGTTATACAAAGGACCAACGTGAACTCAGGATGAGGATCACCGCTGGCAGCTATGGTCCACCCCACTCCCGCTGATGGGGAGTCAAGTGGACCGTCACCATGGCAACAGGCGAGCTCTCCCAACACGCACTGTGGTCCAGGTTCGATATTAGTATGCACTCTCACTCCCTCAGTTATCATTAACCTCACCAGGAAGTCAGTCATTTCTGCCTTCACATGCCTCCAAGCAAGAGTGAACGCACAGAGGGGAGCGCCCCTCTCCCCCCAAAGGAGAACTTCTGTGTACTAAGGAGTTCAGGATAGGATAGCATAGGATAGGGTTAGTGCGATTTCCACAGCACTTTCCACTCTTCAGGACGTCCTGATTGACAACCATGATACCACCCTTCCTTTCTCTATACTCACACCAATGCGGACACACTATGTTCTTATTTAGCGATGACTGTTTACCCTTTCTCTATACACCCAGTGTAGACACACTATGTTCTTATTTAGTGATGACTGCCTATCCTTTCTCTATACTCACAATGTAGACACACTATGTTCTCATTTAGTGATGATTGCCTACCCATTCTCTATACTCACAATGTAGACGCACTATGTTCTCATTTAATGATGACTGTCTACTCTTTCTCTATACTCACAATGTAGACACACTATGTTCTCCTTTAGTGATGACTGCCTACCCATTCTCTATACTCACACCAATGCAGACACACTATATTATCATTTAGTGATATTTCTTGCAAGACCACTTTTCTCGTTCACAGCACTGCCACTGTCCCCACATGCATGGCTCTCACAACCATAGCAGATTCTTATTATTACATAGGCATGCCTGTGTGTGTGCATGTGGATGCCTGGTACCCATGGAGGTCAGAGGAGGGTTCCTGGTCTCCAGAACTGCAAGTGTGGATGGTTGGAAGCCATTATCTGGGTGCTGGGAACTGAACCATGGTCCTCTGTAGGAGCAGCAAGTGCGCCTAACCACCAAGCCATCTCTTCAGCCCCGGCACATTCTTTTTATGAAGTGCAGTGGAACAATTTTTTAGTTGCGTTTTTCTTTGGCTTGGAAAAGGAGTCAAAGTTGATGAATAAGAGACAAAACTGGATTAAGCAAAACGTATGATTTTAAAATCATAAGATTAAATTATTGGGCATATCTTAAATATCCCTAGGATTATTTCCCAAATAAAGATTATTACTTTTTCAGTGGCATGATCTTCACTGGGATAAATGTGACATATCAAGACTGTTCCTTATGGATTCTGTGGATTTGAGCTAAAAAGATATCCAGGGACTATGGAGGTTGCTCAGTGGTTAAGAATGCTGCGGCTTTAATGGAGAACTGTAGTTCAGTACATAGCACACATGTCAGACAGCTCATGACCACATACATGTACTACATTGGATCCAATGCGCTCATGTGGCACAAACATGCACACACACATACACAGGAGCGCACACACACATATACACATGCATACACACATACACATATATACACATGTACACACTCCTCACATATACACACATATACATAGACATACACACATATACACACATACATATGCACATATGCAGATGTACACACATACATAGAGATGTACACACATATACACACAGATATACATATACACATGCACACATACATATGCACATACACATCCAGAAACACACACATATATATACACACATACACAAACATACACACATAACCTTTAAGGAAAAGATGTCCATCTAACTATAGTTTCTTTTTTTCTACCTATAATTTTTAGTTATCTAGTTTTTCTAATATTTCTGTAAATTTTAACAGGAGAAATATTTCTGTAAATAATAGTAGGAGAACTCTTCTGGCCCTTTTATGGTATCTGAGTTAAAGGGGCATGACGTTTATCCTCTCCCGAGCTACTCCTTAGCCCCCTTTCCCTAACTTCTTCTCTCCCAGTCACAGCCAGGAAAAGCACTGGGCAGTGCATTCAAACACGTCCAGTTCAGGGACAGAAGCATCTGTCTCTTCATAGGTTAGAGACTCTTACACTTGAGAAAAGTCTGCTTAGGGGACAGCCTGAGGTATGCTTAGCCGGGGCCACACCCACCTAGCTCTGGGGCTTCTGATGAGCAATCCGGTCACTCTGTGAGCTCAAGCTGCTCACCTGACGGTGAGGTTAGCGATAGCTCTGGGAGTGAGCTCCTAGGCCAGTACCGAGCCTGACCGCATGGCAAAGCTAGTGCCTTGGAACCACAGTGTGGACAAGCTTTGGTGACGTCAACCTCTAGCAGCAGAGGGATGGGGCGTCTCCTTCAGGGATGCTGCACTTTGTTTCTTTGTCTGCCGCTACATAAAAACCTACCGCAGGTTCTGAATTTTCTTTGAGAACTCCCAAATCACAGTTTAACACAACAGAACAATGCTTAGTCTTTGTCTAAACTCCTTTCTAGAACAGACAGTTGAACCTTGGAAAGAAAAGGACTTCTTTCTTTTTCTTTTTCTTTTTCTTTTGGAGAAAGGGTCTCACTGTTGCACCCAGGCTGGCTTTGAACTTGTGAGCCTGAGGATTACAGGCATGTGCCCCTATGTCTGGCTTATCGGACTCTCTCTCTCAATCTCTCTCTCTCCTCTCCTTTTTCTCCCCCCTCTCTCTTTCCTTCCCTCCCTCCCCTCTCTCCTCTGTCTGTCTGTCTGTCTGTCTGTATCCCTCTTTCCTCCCCCTCTCTCTTTTTGAAAACCATACATCTAGTCTGCAGCCGACCTGGACTGGAACTCAAGCCTTGGGAATTCCAGGATAGAATTTCAGGGTAAGTCTTTCCTGTTACATTGCGATGCTCTGTTCCATAGGTCAAGGGCGGTTAGGAGAGGAATACGCAGCAGTTAGGACTAGGAACTACTGTGCGACACACCTGAATACTCCTGAGCCATAGAAGATGGTGACTACTAGGAAATGAGATGAACACGTGGAGAAGATCTTGCTCCGACCAGTGGCCGAGTTGATGCCCAGGGCTGTCATGATGATACGGCTGTAGGATCCCAGCAGTAGCACAAGAGTACCGAAACCTAAGACCACCAAGGTGGTCAGGATGGAGGCGATAGTAGTGTAGGGGTCAGAACAGGCCAACAAGAGCACTGGAGGAAGCTCACAGGCAAAGCTGCGGATGAGGTTTGGGCCGCAGAAGTCCTCCTGAGCCAGCAGGAGGGTGTTAATCATGCTAGCACCCATTCCTACGGCCCAGGATATAGCCACCATGCCAGAACATACCTTTCTGTTCATAGTGACCACATACAACAGTGGATGGCACACGGCCTGGAAGCGGTCGTAGGCCATGGCAGAAAGGAGGCAGGCTTCAGTGGCCCCAGAAAATATGACCAGGGCGATCTGAATGAAACAGCCAAGGGAGGATATGGTCTTCCACTCGGAAATAAGGTTCCTCAGCAGATTAGGCACAATGACTGAGGAATAGAAGGCATCCATGAAGGAGAGGTGTCTCAGGAAGAAGTACATGGGGGTACAGAGGTGGGAATCAGAGCTGATCAGAGCCAGCATCAGCAGGTTCCCCACCACGGTCGAGACGTAAATCACCAAGAACAGGCTGAAGAGCAGTGCCTGGGTCTGAGGGTCTCTGGTTAGTCCCAGCAGCACAAACTCAGTGACGTTTCCAGCTTCCATGGAGCATTCAGGCTGAGGGACGAGACCTGAAATGATTGTTCAGCGGGGCGTGCACCCCTCCCTCCCAGAACGATGAATTAAGCTTCTGGGTTGACTCACATGGTAGCGGCAAACCCCCTCTGTGCCTGTCAGATCCTCAGCACTTTCAAACTCAGGGCGGTGGCCTCCTGGCCAAAGTGGGGTGGAGGAGACCTAGAAAGGCGGGGAAGGAGATGCGTGATTAGAAAGAAGGGAAGGAGGCTGATGGCAGACCCGGGGCACTGAGGCATCATGCTCTACTGCCAAAGGGAGTTTGAGCTCACCCTGCAGGAGGACTGACTGGTGCAGCAAACCAGCAGTGCACGTTTTTTTTTGGCCGGCCCTCTGGATGACAGACCATAATGACGTCTGACTAATTGATAGAAGTGTCGTGTCACCTCACGGTGGCGCAAGTCCTTTCCCTGCCCACATAAACTTGGAAATCACTTGAATGTTTCATTAAATAAAAAATAAAAAAAAAAAAGAAAAAGAAAAATCACTCGAGTAGGTCAGATGGCATATCGAGTAAAAGTGCTCGCCACAAAGGCTGCTCTGAGTTCTAGGGGACTCTAGGGGACACATAGTGGAAGGAGAGTGACAAGTCCTCAGCTGTCCTCTGAACTACACGTATGTGCAGTGGTGCACTTGTGCCACACCCCAGTAAGTGGAAAAATAAGCGGGAAACTAGATGGTTTCCAAGGTTCACTCAGCCTCAGACGTTCTAAGAATGATGACGTGACCTCTCTTGGGTGTGTTTACTACTGAATAGAAATCCACTGGGTCCCTGTTTGCTACCCTAAGCACAAGTGGCACACAGTTTCAAGGAAGGTAGGTGGGGAAGCCCTCAAAGTGGAGGCAAGGCTGTGAGCACCAGCCCTTCCCGAAGCTGTCCAGTCCCAGGGTTCCTTGGATCTACAATGCCCTTGGCTTTCACGGCTTTCACTCTCATCTCCCCCAAAGGAGGAGAGGGAAAGGGTGCTTGGAAGAATGGACACTTACAGGGTTTAGTTGAAACCAGGGAAGCTAAAGAAGTTACTTTTTTTCCTAGCCCCAGGCTAGCTAGGGGCTTCATAAGTGAGGATCTGCTCTCTCTCTCCTCAGGACTGTCTGGCTCCTGAGTAACCAAAGTGGGCAGTTTTAGGAGAAGATGGTTGTGAGTTAGAGGATTTATCCTTACCTGTATCCCAAGGACAACACGAGATGTGCTTAGAGGAGGATGTGCCGAAAACATCCTTTCTACCACCACATACAGGCGACGGGTCTTTGGTGACTTGGTTTCCGTGGGCCTCCCTTGACTCAGTCCTAGGGGATGCTGGCAGGGCACCGAGCTCCTCAGATTTGGCTACGAGCCTTAGCCTTTAATGGTTGAACTGTCTCTCTAGCCCACAAGAGACTTCTGGGTAAGGATTCATCTCCTTAGTCTTTATGTCCAGGGGGAAGGGCAGCTTCCCAAAATTCTGCTCTACAAATGACAATGGCCAGAGGGACTTTGAGTCATTTTTAGGCCGTAGAAGATGAAGGAAGTCCCCGGAGAGACGCTTAAGCAGGTCCTCTCTGATTCTGAGTGGGCTCCCAGGTGGACTCTTTCTTTGTGTTGCTCTTGTTTTAGTGGATTACATCATACAAGAGGGCCCTGAGGTGGCCAAGAATCTGTTCTTAGTTCTGTTGTTATGCAAAAATATCACTGATATATGAGTAGGTTATAGGTATATTCATTGTATACATGCACAAAATTATGAAACACACACACACACACACACACACACACACACACACACACAGCTTTTACACCCCAGTACTACCCAGCTCTCCTTTTGTCTTTACTATTCTTCCTCTCTTAGGCTCTATCCTCAGAACTGCACTTTTATTAGCTATAACGCCACCGTGTTGATCACTTATCTCCACAAATCTAATAAAAATTTTTTTTTCCGAGACAGGGTCTCTCTGTGTAGCCCTGGCTGTTCTGGACTTGCTTTGTAGACCAGGCTGACTTCGAATTCACAGAGATCCTCCTGCCTCTGCCTCCCAGAGTGCCGAGATTACAGGCGTGTGCTACCATGCCTGGCTCTAACAAAATGTCTAACTGATGGAAAAACTCTGAAAAAGCTGTTAGAGTATTTTCAACTTAAACATTCCTTACGCTGAATATATATGCGACTTAACTTACTCACATATGAAGTTAAAGAGCCCAAAGCATGGCTTCTTATTCTTGGATTTTTGAACACACACACACACACACACACACACACACACACACACACACACTTATAAGTATGGCTTGTAGGGTTTATTTAATGCTGCTCATAGGTATATGTATTTAGTGCTGGTTGCTTGGGATTGGCTCTCCTATGGGGGGCTCATCCCTGGCACAGACAGATTTTCCCTCTCTCAGCGGCCACTCATTGCTATTGGTTCTTCATCTAGGGGTGGGGCCTTGATTTCTGCCATCCACACTGGTATGTCAATTGTCGCAGCTTTTCAGCTTTTGTTTAGCTGGCCATGTTGCTGAGGTGTCATGGGCACAGCTTCCCTGTCATATAGAGAAGACATTCCTTTGTGGCTCTGGCTTTAAAGCCTCTCCATTCCTTCTTCCATGATGACTCTTGAGTCCTCCGTGTAGGGTTGTGCTGTAGAAGGATCAGTTGGTGTTAGCTACCCTATGGCCAGGGTTCTGTGTATTTTGACCATTTGTACATTTCTGTAATAGTCTGTGCTTCAAAAAGAAGCTTCTTCGTGAATTTGGGAAGGGGGTGCTTGGGAGGGGTTGGAGGGAGCAGAGGTAGGGGATGAGGTAAATATAGAACTCTTATGAAATTCTCAAAAAAGAGCTGGGTTTGGTGGTGCACGCCTTTAATCCCAACACTTTGGAGACAGAGGCAGGGAGATCTCTGTGAATTTGAGGGCAGTCTGGTCTACATAGCAAGTTCTAGGACAGCCAGGGCTACATAAAGAACCCTCGTTTCAGAAAACCAACTATTTATTTATTTATATTTTATATGCATTTATATTTTGCATGTATGTCTGTGTGAGGGTGTCAGATCCTATGGCCCTGGAGTTAAGAGGCAAGTATGAGCTACCATGTGGGTGCTGGGGATTGAACCCAGGTCCTCTGGAAGAGCAGCCAAGGCCCCCAACTGCTGAGCCATCTCTCCAGCCCAGCCCCCTTTTACAAAACAAGAACACATGAAATTGGAACGGAATAGTTGTGTGGGTGGAAGGGAAAGGAAGTGAAGTGAAGGGGATGGAGGACAGACTGGATCAAAACACATTACATGCATATATGAAATTCTAAGACAATGTTTAAAAAAAAAAAGCACAAACCATTCCAGCTTTGCTAAAGTGGAAGTTGTGGCAAACTTTTGTCACATTAGTTAGCAAAGCAAAGAAAAAGCAGCACCTAGCTGAAGAGAGTGGCTAAAGTACTTGTGCAGAAGTGTGAGGATGGGGTTTTGCATACTCAGAACCCAAGTAAAGTCAGTGTGGACATGGCACTGTGTGGACATGGCACTGTGTGGACATGGTACTGTGTGGGCAT
>OU015748.1:121468801-121484932 GCA_907169655.1 Acomys percivali | reverse complement strand
ACACACACACACACACACACACACACACACACACACACACACACACATACGTTACTGGGCATCCAATTTATAGACTCATACTTGCTAGGCAGACACTTTATCACTGAACTACAACTTTGGCCCCAGTGTTATTTATCAAAAGTTACCCTTTGAGGGAACTTAAATCTAGACTTGACTGATTCCTGGGCAGCTGTTGGCTTGTTAGGAAAGAAACACCTCAGTTCCAGGAAGCAAGCAAGCAAGGTCCATGTGGTGATATTCTGGCAGCATCTGTAGCATGCTGCTCCTACTGATATGCTGGCTGGTCTTATGTTGACTTGATACACAGACTAGAGTTATCTGAAAGGACGGAATTTCACTTGAGGAAAATGTCTCCATCAGATCTGGCTGTCAGGCATTTTCTTAATTAGTGATTTATTGGGAAGGGCCCAGCACATTGTAGGTGGGGCCACCTCTGGGCTGGTGGTCCTGGAGGAAGCAAGCCAGTAAGCAGCACTCTTTCATGGCCTCTGCGTCAGCTCCTGCCTTCAGGATCCTGCCCTGCTTGAGTTCTTGTCCTGACATCCTTCAGTTATGAACAATGCTATGGAAGTGTAAGTCATATAAACCCTTTCCTCCCCAAGTTGCTGTTTGGTCATGGTGTTTTGTCACAGCAATAGAAACCTACCTAGGACAGCTGACATGCAGACCCAGACCCAGAGGGTAGAGTCAGTGCCTTTGGTGCTTCTGGAAGGTTAGGACTTGATGTTTCTCAGTGAGGATCAGAGCCACCCTGTAGACTTAGCAGGGGGGTGGGGGGACAGGGGCTGTATCTTTTCAAAGCTACCAGTTAATGCAGAGCAGGTCCACGTTAGCCATTTCCATCCTTCATGATCTTATGGGAGATTTAAAAATACATAATGTACATCAGGGCTGAAATACTCTTGAAAACTTTAACTCTTCATTGATGCTAAGTTAGGAAACAAATGCAAATTAAAATGAGATAGGTGAATAAGGCTGCTGTGAACATGGTTGAGCAAATGTTCTTGTTGTGTGCTGGGGCATCTTCTGGGTATATTCCAAGGAGTGGAATAGCTGGGTCTTGTGGAAGCCCTATTCCCAGTTTTCTGAGATAGCACCAGTTAGATTCCCAAAGTGGCTGTACTAGTTTGTATTCCCACCAGCAATGAAGGAGTGTTCCTCTCTCTCCTCATCCTCACCAGCTAAGTGTTCCTCAGTAGAAGAATGGATAAAGAAACTGTGGTACATTTACACTATGGAATACTACTCAGCTATTAAAAACAAGGAATTCCCGAAATTTGTGGACAAATGGATTGAACTAGAAATGATTATAATGAATGAGTTAACCCAGAAGCAGAAAGAGTCAAATGGTATATACTCATATCTGCATACTAGCCCAAGGGGCATGTCCCATGAAAGTTTTCACTAACCAGGAAACTGGGATAGAGGGGAGGACATCCTATTGAGACTCCAGATGAGAGAAGCATGGGAGAATGGCAAAGTTGAAGTATCCAGAGGATCCTAGAAACCTACAAGAAGAACATTATGATAGGCAGATTTGGGCCCAGGGGTCCCGCTCAAACTATGGCACCAGCCAAAGACAATACAGGCAGTAAACTTCAAACCCCCTACCCAGATCTAGCCAATGGACAGGACATTCTCCACAGTTGAGTGGAGAGTGGGGTCTGACTTTCACACGAACTCTGGTGCCTCATATTTGACCACGTCCCCTGAATGGAGAGACCTGGGGGCACTCAGAGGAAGAATAGCAGGCTACCAAAAAGAGACTTGATACCCTATGAGCATATACAGGGGGAGGAAGTCCCCCTCAGTCACAGTCATAGGGGAAGGGAGTAAGGGGAAAATGGGAGGGAGGGAGGAATGCAAGGATACAAGGGATGGGATAACCATTGAGATGTAATATGAATAAATTAATAAAATTAAAAAAAATGAGATAGGTGGTGACAACGTGATTTTCTTTCTTTTCTTTTTCTTTCTTTCTTTCTTTCTTTCTTTCTTTCTTTCTTTCTTTTTTTTTTTTTTCTGAGACACGGTCTCTCTGTGTTAGCCTTGGCTGTCCTGGACTCACATTGTAGACCAGACTGCCCTTGAACTCATAGGGATCCACCTGCCTCTGCCTTCCGAGTGCTAGGATTAAAGGCATGCACCACCACCACCACCTGGCTGTTTTTGTTTTTTGTGTTTTTTTTTTTGTTTTTTGTTTTTGGTTGACAATGTGATTTTCACACTGTAGGTTTCTTTTGTTTTAGGTGTGGCAAACATGAAGGCTATGAGAGATTATTTTGTTAATGAGAAAAGTGCATGAGAAAAGACACGACGGATGTGTATGCTTTCAGCGTTTGATCGTTAGTTAATTTAAACAATATTTGTTTTGTGAATTATGAAGATATGTTCTATTTTATATGTTTCCTTTGAGATAAGGCAGTACATCCAGCTTATAGATTGTAAGCCCAGAACCAAGCATGTGGTCGATGCCATGGAGGTATACGGAATAATTCCAGGGCAGCATATATGGGGCAAAGAGATTCACAAGAACAGAATTTGGGTGCGGCGGCAGCGGCGGCAGCGGCGGCAGCGGAGGCGCTGTCACGGGTAGTAGAAGTGGGAAGCGCAAACAGACTCAGGTAGGCTTGTCTTTATGCCTGGGAGCGACCCCCAGGAAGCACAAAAGGCAGAATGTCACAGAAGAAAAGGAGCGAAGGTCCTGGAAAGACCACATCTCAGGCCCCTTCATGATTATTCATGATTATGCCTTCTCTGATGTTCTCCACGTGGCCACATTAGTATTCCTCTTCCAAGCAGAAGAAAGACGTTAGATGAAGTAGTGAGCACTGCTGGAGGAAGGCCAGGCTGTGCGTGATGGCGTACGGACACGGTTCCCTGTTCATAACTGTCGCTTACTCTTGACAGTTCCCTGAAGTCCACAGTGTCCTGATCAGCATCCTTCTCTCTGGCAGTGAGTCGGTAGCTTATGAACATATGAGTGTGACTTCTGAGAAGTAGAAGTGAAGGAAGGTCACTCTTTCTTTCTTGTTGGAGAAAGCTTCTCCCCTCCGTAGCCTCTGAGTGCATGACCTTCCCTTTTCAGCCCCTCAAGTACTGGAATTACAGGTGTGTGCCGTAATTCTTGGACAATTTTTATTTTTATGATGGGACAAAACAGTGTGTTTACACCTATAGAAAAGTACTTACAGAACAGGAATTTAAAAGTTAGGATAAAATGGTAACACTGATGTATCAAGGTCTACGAGGAGATGGTAAAGATTCATATGACCCAACACACACACATGCACATGCATACTCACATTTTATGTAGTTTCTGTGTTTTGGCTATTGTGGGCAAGGCTGCAATGAACAGAGGTATATAGATATATTTTTGAGATATTTATTTTAATTAATTTCAGTAGGTAAACAGAAGTGGGGGGAATCACTGAATTATATAATTCTTGCATTATTTATTTATTTATTTTCAGACAGGGTTCCCCAGTGTGGCCTTGGCTGTCCTGGGCTCACTCTGTAGACCAGGCTGGCCTCAAACCCACAGAGATCCACTTGCCTCTGCCTCCCAAGTGCTGGGATTAAAGGTGTGTGCTGCCGCTGCTGCCCACGGGGTGAGGGTGGGGCGTTATCTACTTTCTTGATCGTATAATTTGTCAAACTCTAATTTTGGAATGAGTAATATCTGGAAGTCTTGTACATGAACTGGTCCCATGTTAATATTTTAATATAACAAGGGCCATCAGTATGGACCTGTAGTGATGAAAACATATGGATACATGAAAACGTATGTGCCACATCAACGCACATGGGCTCAATCCCAAGAGTCAGATCGAATTTCTTTTTCTGGGGTCTTTGTGTTTCTGTAATCGTTGCTCATGCTGTACACATCACAACTGTGCAAGTCTCACCTGTGCCGAGCTTGGAAGGGAGCTAAGCACTAGGGAAGAGGAGATGCACTGACATGTGCTTGCTTTTAGAAACTGAAAGCACACGGACAAGCATAAAAGTGTAATTAATTTGCTATTTTGAAACATGACTGACATGCTAAAGAAAACAACAGGGCAGACTTGGGCTAGCCAAGGTCATAAGAACTTTAGGACGTGTTGGAAAACACTCTTTCCTTGAGATGGTTGGTCGGTTAGGATACTGTGTGAGAGTGGCTGGGTTTCAGAGCTCAGTTTATGGCTAGCAATTTCTTGTGCTAAATTTGAGGTCCTAAGGGGAAACTGGTGAACCTCAAGACTTTGGGTGAGAAATGTTTAGACAGAGGCAAGTAAAAAAACCTTAAGCCCCTTGAGCCAACTTTGCTTGGTACTGTAATGGCTTATTTTATATGTCAATTTGGTTAAGATTTAGTTGTTCTGTGGAAAGTCAGTCTGCCCGAGTCCGTTTTATAAGTGTAGTTAAGATTTGAGCCAATGTCTCTGACTCTGTGGCCTGCCTTTGGATCCCTTTCCCATAGCTGGACTGCGTTCTCTAGCCTCAGTACCCTGTAGCTTCAATACCCTGTCCTACTTGATGTGCCCAGGCGGGTGGATATCCATGGAAGGTCTCCCTTCTCTGAGAAGGGAGGGAGGGAGAGGGAAGGGGAGAGGGAAGGACTGGGAGGAGAGGAGGGAGGGAGGGGAAGTTCTGATTGGGATGTAAATAAATTAATTAATTAATGAAAGAGAGATTTTTTTTTTCTTTTCTGTAAAATTGTCATTAGAAAATTCATTGTTAGAGTCAGAATATTCTGGAGCAATCATTGGATCTTTTCTCTCTCCCTCCCCTGCTTTGTGTGTGTGTGTGTGTGTGTGTGTGTGTGTGTGTGTGTGTGTGTGTGAGCAAGGGAACTCTGAACCTAGAGCTGTGTGCACACTGACTAGTCAAGTATTCTACCACTGTGCTATGCTCCCAGTGTGTGTCTGTCCACCTTGGCTATTTTGTTGTCATATTATTCTACTCTATGGAATACGACTCTCCAAATAAAAGTCCAAAATCAAGAAGAGCCCAGCATACCTCGGAACGATGAGTTTAGGTGCTCAGGCAAGACACAGATGGATACCCCTCCCCCGCCATCCCCCCTCCCCCCGCCAATATACCCGACACTGTGTGATTGAAGGATGTGGGATAAAAGAATATTATTGACATAGTTTTACACAGCTTACTACCTAAAGCAGATATTTTCTCAGAGCCCTATTCACAGCCGCCTTCACCTCCTTGTTTTTCAGGCTGTAGATGAGGGGGTTCAACATGGGCGTGACCGCACTATACTGCAAAGACAGGAGCAAATCCAGGGAAGAGCCAGAAGGGGGCATGAGGTAGCAAAGAAATCCGGACCCAAAGAACAAGGTCACTGCAGCGAGGTGGGAGGAGCAGGTGGAGAAGGCTTTGCTCCTCCCGGTGGTGGAGCTGATGCTCAAGATGGTGGAGACAATGCGGGCGTAGGAGAAGAAGATTGGGATAAAGGTCCCCAGTCCATGCAGTAAGCTGGAGAAAAGCAGGACATAGACAGCGACGGAGATATCCGAACAGGACAGGGGGAAAAGGGCAGGCAGCTCACAGGTGTAGTGGTGAATGGTTTGAGCCTCACAGAAGTCCAGGTTCACAGCCAAGAGCACAATGACGGTTGCGTTGAGAGAGGCCACGCCCCATGAGAGCAGCACAAGCCTCACACACAGCTCGTTTCTCATCACCTGGCCGTAGAGCAATGGGTGGCAGATGGCGGCGTAGCGGTCATAAGCCATGACCGAGAGCAAGCAGGCTTCAGTCCCAGACGAAAAAAACACGAAGAAGACCTGAGCCAGGCAGCCCTCTACCGAGATGCTTTTCTTCGCGGACAGGAGGTCCTTCAGCAGCTTCGGCACCGTGACGCTTGAGAAGCAGAGATCCACGAAGGACAGGTTGCTTAAGAAGAAATACATGGGAGTGTGGAGGCGGGAGTCAGCCCTGATCACCAGCAGCAGCAGCAGGTTCCCGGTCATGGTTAGGAGGTAAATCCCCAGGAACAGCACGAAGAGGAGAGCCGCGATCAGGGGGTCGTCGGAGAGCCCGGTGAGAGTGAACTCTGTGACGGCGGCGCTGTGGTTGCCCCAGGCCATGTGAGGATGGTGCTTCCTTCCTTGGAGTAAAGTGGAAAGGGGGTGAGGTTTTCTATGCTACTTCCTGTCACCTGGGGCATCATCTTGGCTGCTCCAACATTTCCCCTGCTCAGTTTGAACTTGAGCGACGGCACGTCGGGCTGCTTTCCACACACCTTGGGATGCGTTTTACTATTCTTTGCTGCCATCGCTCACTATTCGTCCGTCGTTCAAAGAATTCCGTTTCTGCTCCTAAATGGGCTTACTAGACTGCCTGGTTACTTATACATTGTATTTTTCGCTACAGGTTCTGGAGTAGCTCAGAAACCCTCATTCTCATCGTGTTTAAAGAACATTGTACCAAGTACGACAACAGGTTGTTCAGAGTTTCCTTATTCTCCTCACGCCTCTGTTCAGAACAAGCCTAAGAGTCTGACTTACCAGCACGTGAACTTTTATTAACATTAAAAAAATTGTATTCACGGGACTTTCTTACTCTCCTTGTTTGTTCTCACAGTGATTCTAGGAAGCATTTCGGGCCTGGAGGGTTATTTTTATTCTACCCCTGTGAAATGTGAAATGTGACAGCGAGTGGTGATGTCAAGTTGAAGAGCGGGAGGGTGGGGTGGGGGGTGGGGGAGGTGTTTGCATTGTTGTTTTTCTAATTCCCCTCCACAATTTTCCTACCACAATATTCTGGAATTTTCCTTGCTTACCTTAGCTTGATTTTTCAATCATTTCTGTCTTTCTTTTATTCCATTTTTTTTTTTGAAGCTTGAGGGAAATTTTATTATAATTGAAAAAAAAAAAAAAAAAAGAAAGAAAGAAACCAAAAAACAAAGCACCACCATTATCAAACTCCTGTTAGGGCAGCAAGCTGTAAATTCCCAGTTTCCTGGGGGAGGGAGATGGAGGGAGAAAAGCCATGCTGTGTGAGTTAGGTGTGGAAGTCAGCCACCTGGAGGACAAGCAGTGACATGTCAGGGCCATGTGAAAAGGTGGAAACCCCAGATATCAGAGAAAGATTGCTTAGCCCCTGGCCAGCATCAGAAAGAAAGAAAGGAGAAGGAAAAGGTTAAGTCACCCCTTTCTGACCCAGGACGTTGAAAAGCAGGTGTACTGACAGACGTTTGTGGTGGCTCTGGACTGACTGCACAGAGGGCGAGATTTTCCAGTTTTTCATTTGTTTGTTTGTTTTCTTTTTCCGAGACAGGATTTCTTTTTCTAGCCTTGGCTGTCCTGGATTCACTCTGTAGACCAGGCTGGCCTCGAACTCACAGAGATCCTCCTGCCTCTGCCTCCCGAGTGCTGGGAAAGACAAGGCTTACATACTCCAGGCAGCTTTGAGCTTTCTATTTAGCTGAGAGTGACCTTGATCTCCTGGTTCTTGGCTTTAATGCTGGAGTTACAGTCAGGTGACAGGACTCACGTTTCCCCTTTAATAACAGAAAGCCTTCTCTTGTGGCTTTGCTTAGACTGTCTTCCATTTCAATACCCTCTTTTACTCTAGTGGTCCAGACTCCTACATGCCTTTTACCCCGCCCCCCCCCCAACACATATCTTGTTATTTCTTCCTCAAATACAGCTTAAATTCTGCCCTCAAGAAGAGCAGATCCATCAGCCAAAGCTAAAGAGCATCTTAGATCCCAGTCAAGGTTACCTGCAAGCATAGGCAAAGATATGCATCAGTGCGTGTAGCTTCAGCTGGACCCAGGCGTGCCAAAGCTTGGACGTGTGTAGTCACAACCTCTGATGACCCTGCACAAATAAATTCATGAATGCTGCTGAAAACAGATGCTGTACTTAAGGTTTATATAAGCAGTATGAGGCGATAAACTTGTTCTATTGTTTTCAAGGATTTGGACATTTTTAATTTTTTTTTTTGTGGGTAGAGCATTCCTGATAATTAGCTATTCTTTCATTTATAGTCACAAGGAGAAGCTGACACAGGGTCTTTGGGGAGCATGAAGCCTCACTCAAGAATAATGTAATGTAGCTATTTCCGGAATGTTTTCATGTTCTGTATGGATGAAGGAATACATCTTTTTGTACCATATGATTCTAGAATTATCACAAAGAAAGGCTCCAGCCCTCTACCATCTTAAAGGGCATCTCCAACTAATGTTGGAGTCATTTTGTTTTATCGCAACTATGTTTGTGTGTACGTGTGCGTGAATGTACGTGTGTATGCACACATATGTGAATGTATGTGAAAGCCACATTTATACTGTTACTTAGACGCATGTCAGATTTATACATAGGCGGGCGAGAGCAAAAGACTAGTGTTCAATAAGAGACGATTAAGAGTGAAAATCAGGAAAAGATGATTTCAGGAGGGGCCTCAACGGTCTGGACAAGGTAATGTAGGGCATCTTTGGGGCTGAGAGCAAAATGTAGGACCTATTTAGGATGAGGCTCTCTCCATCCTGCTCAGCCATCTCTGTGGTGGTTGGTATATCCATGGTGGTTTTAACCATAGAAAACCTTAGTATCAAGGGCTCTGTGAAAGCGAGGGAGAAGAAACTCTAACAGTTTCTGATATTCTTGTTGCACCCTAGTGGGGGCGTTTCTACAGTCTTTTGCAGCCCTGAAGCAGGAGGCTTATGCAAAGGATTTAAGGTGTCGCTTCTCACGCCACGCAGTGAGGGTGGAGAGGTCTTTCTAAGATGTCTAAAGCATTTAGAACTGTGACAACAGGGCCTACCTCAGGGAAGGAGAAGGCCTACCAAAGACTGGCATGTTTCCATCTTTAGCTGAGGGACATGAGGTGGAGAGGGCAGGAGATCCAGTGCCTAGCCCTGTTGGATGGAGAAAGAGAGAGCAAAATCAAAACACAACAATTATCTTTCAGGAGGAAAAATCAGCCCCCCAGCACACGTTACCATGTTCTGGCGTCTTCTGGAGGAGGACGTCTCTTCATTAGGCTTTCCTATGAAAGTCAGTGCACCACACATAGAATCTTCAGGTGGAAGGAGGGGAGAGATGGGGAGAGGAAAGGGAGAGGGGAGAGAGGAAGGGAAGAGAGGAGAGGGGAAGGGGAGAGGGGAGAGAGGAAGGGGAGAGGGGAGAGATGGAAGAGAGGAAGGGGAGAGGGGAGAGAGGAAGGGGAGAGGGGAGAGAGGAGATAGAGATAGGGAGAGAGAGAGAGAGAGAGAGAGAGAGAGAGAGAGAGAGAGAGAGAGAAGAGAACCTTGTTACAAGAACATTGTTCTGGGAGAAGCAGTTCCTTCCCTGCTGTCAGCAAGTGTTGGGTTTAGAATGACTCTAGAAACACTTGAAATGCTACAAGACTGAGGCTATTCTCCCAGAGAAGATAGTCCTGGCGTGAGCCCTAGAGCGGTGTCATTCTGTGGTGCAAAACACTAAGGGAAAATGCTAAAGGAAGCTGATATTTCATAAGGCATCCATTTCATTAAGACTTTATCACACGATCTCAGATAAGTGAGCTGCCCTCTCTCTGTGCTAGCCTGAATATTTATTTCCTTTGTGATATTCTGAATGCTGTTATTTTAAGAATATTAGTTAAGGAACTCTCTGGCAGAACCAATCAGAAGGCTATCTGTGTTCTTGTATCAGTAGGCTGTGTGTGGCCCCAGGGGATGCTGGGCCAGCATCCCCTGAAGTCTGAGCCTGAAGCCGGTCTCTGGACTCACTAATCACACAGGTCCTCATTAACCAGAAAGAAAAGCAATGGGCAGAACAGGAGGGCTTGAACTTTCTGAAGTAAGACAATGATTTAAAGCCTAGATGAGAACTGGCGGAGATTACGGAGGGTTAAGAAGGTTTCTTTTTAGGAAAACTTATTCTCAATCAAGTTTATTTTCTTCATGACCACACTGGAGCTGAAATGCTCACTAGGGACTTCAAGTGATCTAAGCTGTGACATTATTACTTAGCTCTATGCTATTTTCCTATGCAATAACCATCATATAGACTTTTCTACTTATTTGTTTATTATCTTATTATCCGGCTCCTCTTATTAAGTGAAAGCATGTTAAGCTTTATGAAAGTAAAACTTTTCCTGTTTTGTTTCAGTAGATCTGTAGTTTGGCTCACATAGAAAACACGTTATAGTTATTGAAAAAAAAAGGGCATTATTTTAGCCTATCTACTTTAATATCTATGTTCCATCTCACTATGCAGAGGGTAAATTGTGGCCTCCAAACAATACGCCTGAGTCCTAATCTCCAGAACTTGTAAGTTTTATCTTATCAAAAAAAAAAAGTCATAGAAAATATTATTAAATTAAACAAAAGGTGTTGTGATGAGATCAGCTTGGATTACCCTGAGAGCCCTAAATATAATGTCAGGTGTCCTCACAAAGAAAAGGGACATTTGGAACGGACAGACAGAAGGAAGGGAAAGAGACAATGAGGCCGTGAATGTAGAGAGCAGAGGGATGTAGCCAGTTATGGAAGACTGACAGTTGCTAGGAGCTGAGGAGGCACAGGAACCTCCCACGGGAGCAGAGAACTTCTGAGCTCTGGAACCAAGCAAGAATACATTTCCACTGTCTTAAGTGACTAAAAATTTGCTAATTGTCATAGTAGCTACAGAAACTAATAAAGAAACTTTCAGTATAGAAGTGGGGTGCTAATGTAAACTATGTGAGTAGCATTAGAATTGAGTAATGGTTGAATACCAGAAGAATCGTGAAGCACAGGATATAAAAAAACTCAAGTTTTCTTAAAGAATCTGAAATACAGATGCTCAGAGCTAATCTGATGAGGGCCACTTTGAGATGAGGGGGCTCAGCAAAGGCGGCTGCTATGGTTAGATAATTTATGTTTCATTATGAAGCCTGCTGGTATGAATATGGATATTAAAGTTGCTGTGTCAGGCATTACTTTTTCTCCATTGGACACTGGGGGAAAAAAAGAAAATCTTTATATACAGTCCCATAAAGTTTAGATGAATTATGTTCTACAGTTGTTGGAAAAATCGTAACTTGTAAGTACTGAACTTGTTGACTTAAGGAAGATGTTGAAGGTAGGTCCTGTCTTCTTGTTGCTGACTGTTGTAGCTTAAATATTTGTGACTCCTCCAAAATTTGTATTAACACAATTCCAAATGCGACGATATCAGTAGGTGGGGCCTTTAGCAAGTGATTACACTATGGTAGGTCACCTTTCAAGGGGAGGGGTAATGCTTTACTAAGGACCTGGGGGAACAAGCTAGGTTCGCCCTCCCTTCATCCTCTTTGCTATTTGAATACAAAGGTTTTTTTGTTTTTGTTTTTGTTTTAATTTTCATACATGGCATCCCAACTACAGCTTCCCCTTCCTCAACTCCCCTCCCCACTCTCTTCTCCCCCCAGATCCACTTCTGCTCCATTATCATTCAAAAGAAGAGCAGGAATCCCTGATATCAACTGAACATAGTATAACAAGTTACAACAACTCTAGGCACGTACCCTCAAATCCAGGCAAGGCTACCCAGGAGGAGGAAGAGTCCCAAAAGCAAGCAAAAGAGTTAGAGGTCCCTAACCCCTATTGTTAGGAGTCCTGCAGGTTCCCTAAACTACACAACCATAATGTTTAAGCAGAGGTCCTTTGCTTAGTCACTTCAGTCTCTGTTGAAAGACCCTCCACGCGGAGTGCCCTTCGTCAGGGAGACCCTTCCCAAGAACCAGCGAGACCAAAGTCCGGTTGCAAACGCAAGAGGCTTTATTGGTTACACACGGGTACCCGGGCGACACAGTCTTTCGGAGGACTGGCGCGCCTAGTGAAGGGGGGGAGACCCTCTTGTAGGGTGGAAAGCAGGAAGCAGGGTTACAGAGGTGAGAAGCATGGTTACAGGGTAGGGCTTTGGAATCAGGAAATGGTTACAGAGGCGAGAAGCATGGTTACAGGGTAGGGCTTTTTAGGTGACCTCCCTAAATCATTGTACAAGCCTTGCAAAATAGCACCACACAGGCCTTAAACTATTTGACTAAGCAACATTTAGAAATGGGGTCTTTCATTTCCCCCTTTTTCTATGAACTAGAATGGAATCTTTCATTCTATTCCAGTTTCCATTTCCTGTCTTAGGTGATGGTATTGCTGGGTGAGGACCATCACCTGGATTATGGATAACCTATCTTTCATGAATTGGACTAATCTGTTGAGGATGCAGGGTCCAAATAGGAGAATTAAGAGTATAATAATGATTGGTCCCAGCAGGGAGGAGATTAGGGTGGTAAACCAGGGGGACCCATTAAACCATTTCTCGTACCATGACTGGCCTGACTCAAAGAGACGCTGCCTCTGCTTTAGTCTCTCTCTTAATTTGTTCATACTATCTCTGACTAGCCCAGTATGATCCGCATAGAAACAACATTCTTCTTTCAGAGCTGCACAGAGTCCACCTTCTTGAAGGAACAGAATATCCAGTCCTCTCCTGTTCTGGAGGACCACCTCAGAGAGTGAGGTTAATGATTTTTCTTTACTATAATTAGGTCCCAGCTAGAGGAAGGGTTCCAGGAGGCCTCGCCTGTAGTTTCACATCCCCATGAAGCACAATAGAAATTAGTAATCCCTCCACATTGACGCTTAAACTGTCGGGATTGACCTTGCCCTGGACATACATAGAACTCAGCAGACCGGAGATTAGTCCGGGTGTAATGATTTGAACATCCATAGTGATCGGATGGTATACGGATGGGAAGGGTGCCTGATGGAGGGCTGTCCTTAGAGCATGAAGTCCCACTGAGTTCAGGGGGATTAGGGCCAGGGAACCAGACAGGTGACTCGCCCGCCATCCTACAGAGGTCTGGGGTCAAGTCCGGCCACCAGGTCCATAGGGCGTGAGTTCCAGTAGTGGACCATATGACATCTCCCTGGTTGTTTAGAACTTCCCAGGTTTGGGACTTGGGCACATGCGGGCCAGCTAAGGCCCCTGGGATCCACAAGACAATATAGAGGAGGATTAAGAACGAGTGAGTCTTATCTTGAGCGGGTTTGGAGTCCGCTGGAGATGCCATCTCTCTTCAGTTGGTTCCCCGGGGACCGGGTTGTCCGGGCTGGTTTGAGCTGCCTTTACGTGGGAAGCGTGGATCCAGGCGGCGATCCCGTCTACTTTGAGTGCGGTGGGAGTGGTTAGGAGAACGGTGTATGGCCCCTTCCAGCGTGGCTCTAGGGTCTTGGAGTTGTGACGCCTGACCCACACGGAGTCGCCAACCTGGGAGATGAAGGCAGGGCCATTGTCCGACCCTATTACCTGGGGCATCCCGAATCGGGGAAATATATCGTCCAGAAGCTTTTTCGAGACCACTTTAGCTGTTTCATGCTTGGTGGGAAAGGCTTCAATCCATCCGGAGAAGGTATCTATAAAAACTAGGAGGTACTTATAGCCATACATACCAGGCCTCACTTCAGTGAAATCGACCTCCCAGTGTGTACCCGGACGGTGTCCTCTTTGCCTGGCCCCCTGGGCAAGAGGGTTTTTATTAGCGTTGACCTGGGCACAGGCTGTGCAGGAGTCCGTTGCCTGTTTGATGGCCTCTCTTTTCCCCAGCAGGAGCAGTCCAGTTTCTTCTCTCTCCAGGAGTGTGGTCATTTTCCTGGCGCTCAGATGGGTTAATTTGTGAAAGAAGTCAACCAGGTGGGCTGTGGCCTTGAGTGGGACCACGACCTTACCCTGGAGGGTCCATTGGTCGGGGGCCTCGCAGGTGGCCCCCATCTTCCGTAGCAAGTTAATGTCCTTTTCAGTATAGTCCCAACTTCGGCGGGACTGAGAGTTTGGCTGGGGGTCTGTGCCCCCCTTGGGAGCTGGCGTTCCTTTGGGGTCGGTGGTGACCAGAAGTTGGCTGGCTTGGTCCCCGGAGAGTGCTGCCGCTCGGGCTGCTTCATCTGCCATTCTATTTCCTTTGGCCTCTAGGGAAGTTCCCTTTTGGTGCCCGGGGCAATGCATGATGCTGAGTTCGCAGGGCAAGTGCAGGGCCTTTAGTAGGGCAAGTATCTCAGTCTTGTTTTTAATTTCTTTGCCCTCCGAGGTCAGCAAGCCCCTTCTCCGGTAGATCTCTCCATGACTATGGGCCGTGGCGAAGGCGTACCTGTTGTCGGTATACACATTGAGGCGCTTACCGTTGGCCAGCTGTAGTGCCTTGGTCAGAGTGACCAGTTCGGCATGCTGGGCTGATGTCCCGGGGGGAAGGGGGCTGGACCAGATCACGTCAGTGGTGCTTGTCACGGCTGCTCCCGCTCGCCGTTCCCCGTTTTCCAAGAAACTGCTGCCGTCCGTGAACCAGGTGTAGTCAGCTTCCCGAAGGGGCCGGTCAGTCAGGTCAGGGCGGGTTCCATGGGCCTCAGCCAGTATAGGTTGCGAGCTGAATTTTTCTTTCGGTTGTCCATCGGTACTGTTTTCCTCCAGTTGCCCCTTGGACCCATGCCGATTTGTTGGTTAAGGGTCCCTCCGGCGTATTGAAGTCCCATTCAGGGCGCTCCGCGCTTCCTGGATGACTCGCTGGTGTTCTTCAGTGGTCAGGAGCGTCTGTAGGAGTTGTTGGCAGTCGTCCCAGGTGGGCTGATGGGTAACTAGGATAGACTCAATCAAAGAGGTGAGTCTAGTAGGGTCCTTAGAGAAAGGAGGGTTGTTATTTTTCCAGTTATAAAGATCTGAGGCAGAGAAAGGCCAATATTGAATTTGCCCTCCATTGCCTGCTCGTAGGGGAAATGCCTGGGAGGTGGTCTCCGGGGTTGGATCCCGGCAATTCCGCAAACGGCCCGCCACCGGGGAAGGAGCGGCCATCTGCTGTCGTGGTGGCGGAGGCGGTTCCGGAGCGGCGAGTGCCGCAGGTGCTGCAGGCGCTACAGGGGTTGGAGGACCTTGGTAGGGTGGAGGAAGAGGGTCCTCTGACAAGAGGTCTAAGAGAGCCCCGTCCTCTGGTGGGAGGACCTTGGGAGGGGGTCTAAGAACCGCGGGGTAGAGCCCTGCCTGAGGAGCGGGTGTAGGAGCCAGAGGAGGCGGCAGGGCAGGCGGGGCCGACGGAGGCGGCGAGGGAAGGAAGGGCTTAATCCATGTAGGCGGGTCACGGACCAGAGTTTCCCAGGTGACGATATAAGGGACCTGGTCGGGGTGGCCGTGAGGGCCTGGGTCCATAACTTTTGCTTTGACCTGTAAAATGAGAGATAGGTTAAAGGAGCCCTCCGGTGGCCAGTTAACATTGAAGGTTGGCCATTCGGAGGCACAGAAAGTTTGCCATCGGCCCTTGCGGACCTCCAGAGACTGGTTGTGGGCGATCGTCCGGACTTTTCTGAAATGTTCAAGGGTTAAGGTTAACAGGGTGGTGACTGTTTGACCCATGTTTCTAGGGAAGGAGACTAAACATAAAATGACAAGGAACACTGACAACAAAACGAAACAGACAAATCGCGCTGCGCGGTGCCGGCACCAAAATGAAAGTAAACCGAGTGGAGACTGTAGTGGGGCTCCGGCTTCCCCGTCTCCCAGATGAGAAACGTATCCGCTAGCCAGGGGCGAAGCCCCGAACAAGCCGGGCCGGACCATCTCTCCCAGATGAGAAACGTATCCGTCAACCAGGGGCGAAGCCCCGAACAAGTTGGACCGGATCGTGTCTCCAGATGGGTCCTAAAGACCCTGGACACCCCGTGGGACGTCTCCCAGGGGTTGTGGAGGAGAAGTCCGAGTTCGTCAACTCCTTCTAGCCTCCACCAGATTCAGATGACCCAATTGAGTCCCGGAACAGTACAGAGACGAAAGACGAATCAAAGACAGAAGAGACAGACAATGCCGGCAGCAAGTAACTTACCTCCCGATTTGGGGTCGGTGGTCCCTGGGCGGGGGTCTCTATCCCGGACGAGCCCCCAAATGAAAGACCCTCCACGCGGAGTGCCCTTCGTCAGGGAGACCCTTCCCAAGAACCAGCGAGACCAAAGTCCGGTTGCAAACACAAGAGGCTTTATTGGTTACACACGGGTACCCGGGCGACACAGTCTTTCGGAGGACTGGCGCGCCTAGTGAAGGGGGGGAGACCCTCTTGTAGGGTGGAAAGCAGGAAGCAGGGTTACAGAGGCGAGAAGCATGGTTACAGGGTAGGGCTTTGGAATCA
>OU015748.1:121450021-121468791 GCA_907169655.1 Acomys percivali | reverse complement strand
GTTACAGGGTAGGGCTTTGGAATCAGGAAATGGTTACAGAGGCGAGAGGCATGGTTACAGGGTAGGGCTTTTTAGGTGACCTCCCTAAATCATTGTACAAGCCTTGCAAAATAGCACCACACAGGCCTTAAACTATTTGACTAAGCAACATTTAGAAATGGGGTCTTTCACTGTGAGCCCCTATGAATCCTGCTTAGTTGATTCTGTGGGCCGTGTTCTCATGGTGGTGGACAGAGTACTTTTTTTTTTCTTGGAGAAAACAGCATTGAAGATGCATGTTGGAAGCAAAGACTACACTCTTACCAGATGCTAGACCTGTTGGCACCTTGATCTTTGACTTCTCCTCTTTCAAAGATATTAGCAATAAGCTTAGTATTGGTTATAAACTACACATTACAAGGTACTTTGTTTTAAAAACATTTTTATTATTTAAAACAACTTTTAGATTTCAATATATTTTGATCATATTTTTCCCTCCCCCCCTAAGTTTGTCCAGATCCTCTCCTTTTCCCTACCCATCAACTTTTGAATTCTTTCTCAAAAAAAAAAAAAAAACCCAAAAAACAAATTAAAAAAAAAACAAAACAATACAACCATAGAGGCCCCCAAACATAGGAATCAAAATACAACACCTGGAAAGAAAACAAAGAAACAATGATCTCGTCCAGCAGGACCAGTAATTACGGGGTCGCGAGGGGAGCCATACCTGAAAAGATGGGATGAAAAAGAGAGAGCTGAGACCAAGTAGAACTCCTATCAAGGTCTGTTTATTGAATCAAAAGCAAAAGCTTATACGGGGTAGAGGCAGGAGCTAAGCAGTAGGGGAGGGGTCTGAGAATGCCTCCAGATACCACAGGGGAACATCCTGTGGTTCACCTTGGAACAATTCCTATCTTATCTTAGCTAACTATCTCTCGGAAATTCCTGAGCTAACCTGCTAAATGGCATCTGCAGAGGCTGAAAGCAGGAAGTTATGCAGAGGCTGAAAGGAGGAAGTTATGCAGAGGCTGAAAGGAAGACGGTTAGCCAGTAGATTCTTTTAGCCTTGAATGACCCCGGGCCGGCTCCGAACAGGCCAGCCCCCACAATAAAGCGCAGCAGGTGTCTAACTGCTGACCTACGACAAGGTCAGCTAGTTTGTGGTGAATGGCAGACTTCTGGAGAAATAGGAACCTAGGTTCTGACAAGATGGTTGAGCATTGGCCATGTAGCCCGTCCCCAACAAAACAAGACCCCACCAACTGAAATCAAATAAAAGCACACACACAACTGTGGAGTTCATTATTTATTGGCCAACTAACTACTCCTGAACATGAGGTCTGCCTTGGAGGGGTTGACATGCCCAATGTCGATGTTCCCTCTCCCATCAGATGTGAGTGACAGTTCGGTTGTTAACTTTTACCCTAGTGGTTAGGTTTACATTCGTTCACTTAAAAACATTTACCAAAATAAAATATAATAATATCAAGCAGACAAGACAGACCAACAGGAGGAGGAGCCCAAGAGAGGGTGCAAGAGTCAGAGACCCACTTGTTTGCACACTCAGGAATCTCATAAAAACACTCAGCTGGAAGCCATCAGAGGACCGGGTGCAGATCTGCGCAGGCCCTGTGCGTGATGCTTTGATCTCTGTGAGTTCATGGAAACGTTGATCATGTTGACTTAGAAGGTCTTGTTTTCTTGGTGTCCTCTATTTCCTTTGGCTCTTACAATCTTTGTGCTTCCTTTTCTGTGGGGGTTCCCCGAGCTTTGAGGGGAGAGATTTGATGGCGACATCCCACTTAGACGGAAAGTTCCAAGGTCTCTCTGCGCAATGTCTGCCTGTGCATCTCTGTATCTGTCGCCATTTGTTGTAGGAAGATGCTTCATTAGGACTACTTTTAACATTGCATTTTTCTTTCTTTTCCTTTTAAGACCATTATTATTTGGGTTTCCCCTAGACCCCTGGTCTATCTAGTTTTGGGTGTTGGTCATCCAAGCAGTGTCAGGCATGGGTTCCATCTTATTTGAGTGGGCTTTAAGCCAGGTTAGTTATTGGTTGATTACTCCCAAAAGCTTTGTGTGACTATTGCCTTAGCATCTTGCAGATAGCACACTATTGTAGACAAAGAGTTTGTGGCTGGTTTGGATTTTACATTTGTTTGATAGCATGTAGACCACCTTCCTGTGTCAAAGATGCTTGAACATAGGAGTGAAGGCTCAAAGTAAGCGCCACCTTAAGGTCTCCATGTTAAACAAGTTGTGTAAGTGTTGTTGTCTTCAGCAATGGGGCTTTGCTGTCAGTTTGTGGAGAGCAACCTATAGTCTCGGTAACAGTTGTGTTGTTTGGAGACTTTTCCTTCTTTTCATATCTTCTTCAATTTCTTTCTTCAACGGCTTAAAGTTTTTATCGTACAGGTCTTTTTATTTGCTTGGTAATGCATACCCCAAGACATTTTTTTTTTTTTACATTATTTGAGGCTATTGTGAAGGGTGTTGTTTCTGTAATTTTTTTTCTCAGTCCATTTGTCATTTGTATATAGGATGGCGACTGATTTTGTGTGTGTGTGTGTGTGTGTGTGTGTGTGTGTGTGTGTGTGTGAGTTAGTTCTGTATCTTACTACTTTGCTGAAAATATCAGTTGTCTGGTGGATTTTTTTTTTGGGTCATTTACGTATAGAGATACTTTGATTTCTTCCTTCCTAATTTGTGTCTCACTGATCTCCTTCAGTTGTCTTATTGCTCTAGCAAGACTTCAAGTACTATATTGAATAGGTGTGGCAAAAGCAGAAAACCTTGTCTTGTTCTTAATTTTAGTGGAATTTCTTTGAGTTCCTCTCCATTAGAGTTGATGTTGGCTATGGGCTTGCTGTAGACTGCCTTTATTGTGTTAAGGCGTGTCTCTTATATTCCTAATCTCTCCAGGGCTCTTAACATGAAGGGGATCAGATTTTGTAAAAGGCCTTTTCTGCATCTAATGAAATGATCACGTGTGGTTTTTTTTTCTTTCAGCTCGTTTATGTGGTAGATTGCATTTATTGAGTTATGTGTATTGAACCATCCCCTCATGTCTGGGTTGTAGCCTAAGTTGACCAGGGTGGATGATCTCTTTGATGATGTATTCTTGAATTCACTTTGCAAGCATTTTATCAAGTTATTTTTGCATATATGTTCATAAGGGGAATTGATCTGTAATTATCTTTATTTGTTGAGTCTTTATGTGGCTCGGGTATCAGGGTAACCGTGGCCTCATAAAATGGATTGGGCAATTTTCCTTCTGTTTTCATTTTGTGGGATAATTTGAGGAGTGTTTGTATTAACTTTTCTTTGAAAGTCCAGTAGAATTCTGCACTAAAACCATCTGGTGCTGGGCTTTTCTTTGGCTGGGGGACTTTTAATGACTGCTTCTATTTCACTAGGAGTTATAGGTTTGTTTAAATTGCTTATCTGAACTTGATTTAACTTTGCATTAGCTTTTAAAATTTATTTGACAATTTTTTTTTTGCTTTCTTGGAATTCATTTGAGAGTTTGTGTCTTGTTTGAGCTCTCTAAATATACTTATTACTCTTTTGAATTATTTGCCTTGGATTTGATCTATTTGTTTTCACTGGGGAAAGTTATCATGGGATTAGTAGTTTATTGGAGGACTGACATGGCTTTAGTTTGTCAAAGTAATTCTGTTTTTGTGTTTGGGTGTGTGCATCTGAAGTTAGGTTGTTGGATGATTTTATTAATTTATTTTAAAAATTTCATCTATCATTAAAAAGTCCCCTTGTTTATTTAGAGGGGACATTTGCAATGTTCAAGAGGAAGTAGGTTGTTGTAGGATGGAGGTGTTTTCTAGACTTGGGTCGCCTGCCTGTAAAATAATCACTACCAATCAGCAGGTCCATAATTAAAGCATAGTAAAGGTCAAAAAAATTAATCAGCCAGGCACAGTGGCACACGCTTATAATCCCAGCACTCAGGAGGCAGAGGCAGGCAGATGTCTGTGAGTTTGAGGCTAACCTGGCCTACAAATTGAGCCCAGGACAGCCAAGGCTACACAGAGAGACCCTGTCTGGAAAAACAAACAAAAAATTAACCATCCCTTAATTGGTAGTTGTTAGGAAGTAAAAGGCACTAAGGGTCGTGTGAGCAGTGATACACTAGTTACTGCAGGGAGAAAAAAGAGGGAAAGGTCAGGCAAATGAGACGGAGGTGAGATAGCCTTGCCTGAAGGTTGACTGGAGAGAGAGCGAGAGAGCGAGAGAGGGAGAGAGGGAGAGGGAGGGGGGCGCAAAGAAACAGAATCAAGAGGCATATGTCATTCTCAGTTCTCAGGAATCTAGGGTACAGAGATCCCCCAAACCAGGCCAGTCTGTGTTCTATGGGAGCAGAAAGTACAGCGGGCAAGAAACAAACACACACACACAGAACAATAACTGAGCAGCATAGAGCTGCCTTGCTAGATTGGACAGGAAATGGAGAACAAGAGAGGAGGGAGAGCGCTGGATCGGGGTACGGAGTGCGAGTTCAGTCTGGCCCTAGACGTGTGTGACGTCATGTCTCTGCTATGTGCTTACCTCTGGACCTTCCTTCGGAAGACGGGGTTACAGATGTGGCTGGCCGGTAGACAATTCTTCGCAGATAGCTCTCAGCTGCTTCTCCCACTTCTGAGGGACCCGTCAGTATCCGTTCGCTAGTGTCGGCAACTGCCCTGTGCAACCCTTCGCTGTCTGGCGCTTTGCTTGGAACTGGTGTTCAAGTTTCCCTGAGGACTGGCTGCCACCACGTTGTGTCTTATGCAAAGACCCCCTTTCTGCAGCCTGGCAATCTGTTTGTGCTAACAGACTGAGTGTGGGCTCTCGCGAGATGCTCTGAGCTTCCTGAAAGTGCAGCTCACAGACTGTCACGGGCTACTGAGCCGCCAGTTCAGGAGCGAGTTCTCAAATGTCATCCAGATGCTGTTCTGGCCAAGTGTCCAGGGTAAACCCTGCAGTCTTACTGTGACTCGCTCCTTCTTTGAATCCTTTCTCTTTTCCTGCTTTAAAAAATGTCCATTACTGGGAATATCATGCTAATTTTATGAGCTTATCTTTAAAAAAAAAAAACAGTAATATTCCTTTTCCTCCCTCAAAACCATCCCATATACCTATCCTCACTTTCCTTTAAATTTATGGCCTCTTCATTAGCTGTCATTGCATGCATATATGTCTATACACACAGATTCCTAAATATAACCTGTCTAGTCCTATAATGATGTCTGTGTGTGTGTTTTCAAGGCTGACCACTTGACACTGAAAACCAGTTGGTGGGCTCTTCTGTGGGGATGCCCACCTCTCCTGCTCCCAGCTCTCCCCAGTTGCTTTTAATCCTTTACAGCTGAGGCCCTGTGGGCTTTTCCCCATCCACTCTGGGATGTCCACTGGAGTCATCCTTGTTCAGCTCATGTTTGGGCTGTCATGCTGGTGAGACTTTTCTAGGTGTAGCTTCTGACATTCCTAGGAGACACAGTCCACAGCAGGCTCTCTGATCCGACCCACATCTCTCAGCAATGTCTGGGTTGGAGCTACTTTTTCTCTGTGAGTGGGGAAACTCTCCCAGGCCAAACTAACCCCTTCGGAGCAGACTCTGGATTTTCTCTCCTGGTTTGTAAAGTTCCCTTGAAATATTTGTATTAAAGATAGAAAATTTCTTGCATTACTCTTATCTTTGGACACCTTTTGTCCATGGCCTTTCAATAAGCTGATGCAGACTGTACAGTCAATCACCTTCCTTTTCAAACCTGCACTTTTGTCACTTTCTAGGCTGGTGAGGATTTTAGTGGTTTTTTTTTTTTCCGACACTTTCAGCTCCCTTTCAGTCTTTTGCATTTTATTATATATATGTGTTTGCATATGTATATTTTATATGTTGGGTATGTGTGTGACAACAAGGCATTGTTCTATAGGTCAGTGTTTGCTTAAACTTACTGGTATGATAATATTTTCATTAGTTCCTTACCCATTCTTGTACTTTGATGCTTCCAATAGAAAGGTTTTCCTTGCGCGTGCTGAAATTCTTCAGCCTCTCTGAACATCGTGCAAGTGTGCTGGTGCCAAATGTTCTCATTTTGCCTGAAAAAAACTTTTCTTTCCTTTTCAGAAGATACATTTGTAGCAGCTGCTTTTATTGCCAAGTTAAGTCACACACTTGCAGAATAGTTTAGTTAGAAGTTTAAAAAAAAAAAAAAAAGCTTTGTATCTAAGTGTTTGATTTGAAATATTCAAACGGTTCGAGACAGAAAAAAAAATCACAAACGAGAAAGTTGATCCAACAATCGAGGCGCACCCTGTTAACCGAGCTGTGTACACAGTGTTAGGCTTTTGAAAGAAGAAAGATGCACAGCCAGGCAGAGTCAGGAGCGTTGGGACTGCTGATCTGAGTCAGCCAGACTCCAGAGAGGGGTTATGGTACAGAGAGGGGAGACTCCAACCTCGGTTACGGTACTTGAATTACTGCCCAATCAGGCAACACGTTGGATGCTCAAAATAAATGAAACAGTTAAGACAAGAAGAACATTATCACATCATTTGGACTATATGCCAAAATTATATTTAGCAAATTCGGAGAGTTTTAACAAAATAGCTCACTCATCTGCGGTCATGTAAATAATCGAGCCATGACAGCATCCCATAATGTGCAGGCCTATGTCACTGAGTCTCTGTATAACAAATGTGTTCTCTCTAAACCCTAGTGATTCCTATAATGCTCACACAGGAAGGTTTCTTGAAGAAGCTTTCATTGCATGTAAACTTTAAAGCCCATAGCAGAGATACATTCCTGAACACACCTGAGAGGCTTATCAGGAAAAGCCGTGTGCATTGATATCAAGGTACATTGCAGTGATGGTGTGTCTGCAATCTAGGATATTTCACCTGTGCCACCATCTAGGATAATGAGCCCCTCCTTTGCTAGTTCCATCCTGAACCTCCTTTCGATCTTTTCCAATTTATCATCAAATAGTTTTGGGGGTTGATCTTAACACCCATGTTATCTCCTACAACTGGTACAATAAACCCATCACATTCCATGCCATCAAGAAGAGAAAGCTTTGACTTCATCCATATTCATGCCATTGTTATAGCAGATACCCTTAGGTATCTGGGTGTGTTTCTCAGCACAGCCATCTCCTGTCTCCTCATCTCTTTCAGAAATAACAGCCGCAAGAGAGTCCCCCCTTTTCAGATCCACAGTACCTCTGAGCTTTTGGCAAAACTGCACAGATCGATAACAGAAAGTCCAGGCCCAGAGAGGCAGTTCAGCTGTTAAGAGTGTTGCTCTTACAGAGGGTGAGTGTTCAGTGGCCAGCACCCACACTAGGTAGCTCACAACTTCCTGTAACTCCAGTGCGAGCATTATCTGGCACCTTCACACACACACACACACACACACACACACACACATACACACACACACACCCCATACACACACAGAGGGGGCAGATAATAGATGATAGGTAGGTAGATGATATATGGATGATAGATTAGATAGATGATGGGTAGGTAGGTAGATAGAAGGTAGATGATTGATACTTTTCTCTCTCTCTCTCTCCCTATCACTCACCTTCTATCTACTGACCTGCCTATCACCTATCTATCATCTATCTATCTATTTATCATCTACCTATCATCAATCAATCTACCACCTACCTATCATCTATCTATCAATCATCTATATCAGCTCCTGTTTCCTTGTTTTTTTTTATATGAAATTGCATTTTTCTATCTCACAGTCTATTCTGAGCCTCTAAATATACACTAGACTTTATTTAATTCTATATGATTTTCATTATTATATGTTGTGTTAACATTTTTCTTATACCTCAATTTTGACATTTTTCTCAGCTTCCCTTTTTGTTCCTAGTCTGTTTACCCTTGGCTGTTGTTATTTTCAAATTTCTCCCCCCACCCCTTTATTTTGTAGATTCCAGGTCTCTAGAGGTACCCTTCTATTTTTCTCTCTCCTCTCTTAAATCAGAATCTAACTCCAATATGAATCAGGTGTAAATATGCTTCTATAGTTTTTTTCTTTTTTGGTTATTTAAATTTATTTTAAGGAATGTTTTGCATTTTTAAATGTAATTGAAACACTGACTGATGTTCTCTTACTGTAGAGAAAGACTCTAGTTCTGTATCGACCTCTGAGGCAGATAGCCTGTTAGATTTGTTACTAGCATATACACTCATTGGCGCCTATATGAAATATACGTGATGAGCCTCAGTATGGCATTTGTATATGCACATTATGTGCTCTCATCACATTCACCCATCACCATCTTTTTCTCTCCCCTCCACCCACTGCTGCTTTCTTTCTTCTTCTTTAGAGGTTGCCATTTGACCCTCTGCTTTTAGAAAGACAAGAAATACAAGGGCTTATTCTGAATACTGTTAAACTATCATGAAAATAGAGAATTTCTGCATCTGGCTTTTGTTTTCAGCATAACCCTGTAATTACTGTCAACTATCATGTGACTTCCCCTGCTAATTCTATTTTAATTAGTGAGTTCCAATTTGCACTTAAACTATCACCAGGTCAGTGTATAAGGAGGTGAACAGTTTAAGAACTTACTGTGTTGTTCTAGGACATTCTGTTTATTGTTGTACTGGCTGTGTGACAAATTTTCACTCCTGGGGTTACGTTCTATGCCATATTAGCGATTTAATATGCTGTATTTATTTGTCCAGCTTCTGTTTAGAAAAGAAACCGCCTTTCCTGCCCTGTAATATATGTATTTATATTTACAAAATTGTAAAGAGTGTAGGGAATTCTGTTGGACTAGGCGGTGCTCCCAGGGGTGGGGGTGACTGTGGTGGAACGCTACCTTGAGACTATTTGGGTCACAGTGTGCTAGACATGAAAGGAGCCTCAGTCCTCACTTCTGATTCCCCTTTACGTCACATGAAAGGTCACTGAACCCCACAAAGAAGTCTAAGAGACAACAAATGAGTTCACAGGCTGTGACTGGGTTTTCTCCCACTGCACAGGGCCATGACTTACCAGCTCCGTCATCACATTCCACAACCCAGGAGGAACCAAGAAGACATTCGCTTTACGTGACATTTATTCCCTCCATTATTTATCTACTGGGTCCTTTGCTTGGCAGTTAGGATGTGCCTGCTCTCAGCTGACGTCCAAGTTCACAGCCGTTGACGGTAGACTCTGGCAGTGATAGTGTCTGTCACAGAGCCTTTGCATCTCAGGCAATGGAGCTGAGCCCTGAAAGATAATTTGCTGGTCAAGCGACATGCAAGTGTGCTCATGGGGACGTGACTAGCTTCAGGCTTCCATCCAGACCCCAACATGAACCAAGGGAAGCCAGCCCTTACTGCCTGGGCAGGGTCACCTTAGCATCCTTGTTGTCATGCACTTGCTGTCTGAACAGGGAAAATTCCTGCTTCAGAACCCGAATCAAAAGTGGGTTTTTGAGAGATGACAAAAGCATTCTGACCATTTTTTTTTTTAAAAAGAAAGATGCAATCTTATTTTGGGATAATAGGATATTTGTATATTTCATTTTGGTTTTGTTTGTTTGTTTTTTAGTTTTTCAAGACAGTGTCTCTCTGTGTAGCATTGACTGTCCTGGACTCACTTTGTAGACCAGGTTGGCCTTGAACTCACATCAATTCACTTGCCTCTGCCTCCCAAGTGCTAGGATTAGAGGTGTGCGCCACCACTCCCGGCTTGTATATTTCGGTTATTGGGGAAATGAGATAAAATATGTGAAAAGGGACACTTAAGAAAATACAGCCACTGTACTAAGACTCAGACAGATGAAGCCAATTTCTTTCCATCACCTGTAACTCAGGCTGTGTCTTGAGATTCTCTGTAAGCCCCAGAGGAGGCCATGAAGAGAGCGAACATCTGAGGAAGTCTTCTGCATATGGGGTTAGGATGAGCCTAAGGTAAAGGAGCTTCAGGAGAGTTGAGGAAGTAAGTTGTTGGTTAAACAGTGTCTGTGGGGGCATCACACTCAACTGTTTTATTAAAAAGAATCTGAGGGCAGCTGAGTGCATATATATATATCCCTATAGACAACTACTACTTTTTAATCAGAGACGTCTCTCTGCAATGAACAGTGGCGAATTCAAAAACACCTTGTGACAGTTGAGGGTTCAGCCTCCCTATGCTAAGGCTTAGGAAATATTGCAGAAAAGGAACAGGATGAATGTAGGGGCTGGAAGACAGGGAAAAGGGCTGAGAATCACTCTTTTTTAAAATTAATTAATTTATTTTAAAACATTTTATTGAAAAATAAAATCATTCATATTACATCTCAATTGCTATCCCATCCTGGGCATCCTCCCATTCCTCCCTCCCTTCCGCTTTCATCCCACGTCCCTTCCCTATGACTGTGACTGAAGGGGACCTCCTTCCCTTGAATATGATGCTAGGGTATCAAGTTTCTCCTTGGTAGTCTGCTATCCTTCCTCCGAGTGCCATCGGGCCTCCCCATCAAGGGGACATGGCCAAATATGGAGCACCAGAATTAGTGTGAAAGTCAGTCCCTAGTCTCTACTTGCCTGTGGAGAATGTCCTGTCCCTTGGCTAGGTCTGGGTAGGGGTTTGATGATGACTACATGTATTGTCCTGGGTTGGCGCCATAGATTGAGCAGAACCCCTGAGCCCAGATCTGCCCACCATAGTGTTCTTCTTGTAGGTTTCTAGGACCCTCTGGATCCATCTACTTCCCTATCTCCTATATTTCTCTCTTGCGAATCACTCTTATGGGTCCATGTGACAGCCAGTATGGCTGAGACTTCGCAGCAGTTATGGCTCTCCACAGGGAACCTACTCGAGAGTGGGCCTCCATCAACAGTCGGTCATGGATCGGGGATCATGGGGGCCTGCCCCTCCCTACTGACTACCAACTACTGATGTATTCTTGCAGGGGCGGGGGAGGCAGCCATTTACTTCAGTTGTGGACTCACTGAAGAGCCTATCAGCCTCCAGTGGGTAATTCCAAACCCACCGTCACAGAGACAATTGCGATTAAATTCGCAGGGTCTCAACAGAACAGCGGCAACAGCAGTGACAAGGAGGAGGACTGAAGGGGGGAGATTAGAGAGGGGCTGTTATATGTTGTGTGAAATTGTCAAAGAACAAATGTAATAAGCATCAAAATGAAGCCCGGTGCTCATGTCCATCTGGTATCTGACACTTGATACCAAATTAAGTCCCACAAATAATGTGAGTTTCCGAAATACTTTCTTGTAAAGAAACGGCAGGCTTTGTGTTTGTGAATATCTTAACCTTTCCACCATTCCATCTCTTCGTCTCCCATCTTTGTCTGATTTGTGAGCACTCTTTCCTACACACAACCATCTATGCCTAAGTCCTTTGTCTTGACCAGACAGATCCCAAAGAACCCGGGCTGGCCCTGCCCTCATCCCCTGTGCTCTGGACTATATCTGCCTGCTAAGGCATTCCTCCGCCATGTTGTCAAGAGTACCTAGGAGGGCTGGGTTCCCTCGACATGTACCAGGGTAGTCAAGAAGGGCAGAATTTGAGTTAGTACCTGGAAGAAATGAAGGGGGGGGTCCTACCTTGATGAAGAGTTTAGAGTCTAGGGTAGAAGGTTGACTGGTCACAGGGTTACATCCTTGGGCTGTAGGAATGGGCTTCTGATGACTGCTCTCCAGAATTGAGCTGTGATCCTTATTTGGGGCTGTAGAGAAATCTGGAGGCTTGAAGCTTCTGTCCCAGATGGGAGGAAGGGTAGATGATAAAGGTGAGTGATCCCACTCTCTGTGCCCCCCTTCTCATTCTCCACTGCCTCTGAACATTTATACAGAAGAAAGGGGCACCCCTGGCTCTGGCATTCTAATTCCACGATGAAAAAAATTTCCTTGTTGGGCATTACTATTAAGAGTCACAACACACCAGAGGCAAATGTTCATCAGGAAAAAAGCCTCTGGCTTGCTTAAGAAGAATGTTAAGATTAGAGGATAGATTTAGAGGAACTTGGGCCAATCAAAATCGTTCCACATAGCAAAGGTTTATGATAATTAAATTTAGAATTTCTGTAAAAAAGTATTGCTTGTCAATGCTGCTCACATGTTCAGCGCGGATCATGCTAAAGCATACTTACCAATCTGCTTAAAAGGCATGCTTTTTCTGGTCATGGCTGAGTAGATCTGAAATTCCAGCCCTGAAGGCGGCTGGCCCCTTCAGGGGGGGCCCCAAGTTCAAGGCCTGTCCAGGCTACTGGATGAGTCTGAGGTCAGCTGGGGCAATTTAATGAGACCATGACTCAAAACCAAGAGTGCAAACCGAGAGCTGGGGATACAGCTCAGCTGCAGGGCACTTGCCCAGGCTCAGTACTCAGCGCTACAAGAAGCGAATAAATCTGCATGGCTTTATTTTGTAAGGACAGTGCTGTAGGACAGTGCTATGAGAAGGACAGAGTACGTTCAGGCAGGGGTATAGCGGTCTCACCTTTTGCAGTTCTTGGTGTAGGCAGGGCCCTACCTGAAACAGGGCAAAAAGATATTTTAAACAAGTGTCTCTAAATCCCTCTGAAGTTACGGTCTTTCTTCATTACTCACTAAAAACTTACAGGTGTCACCGTTGAAGTCATCCTTGATTTTTTTTGTTTGTTTGTTTGTTTTGAGACAGGGTTTCTCTGTGTAGCCTTGGCTGTCCTGGACTCACTTTGTAGACCAGGCTGGCCTCAAACTCACAGCGATCCACCTGCTCCTGCCTCCCAAGTGCTGGGATTAAAGGCGTGCGCTACTACGCCCAGCTATCCTTGGTGTTTAAATTAAATCCCTAGCCTGATCTTTCCCCCTTGTCTGCTCTGTGGAAATGTGTTCAGTGTTGGGGCACAGGACTCTCAAGCATCCATTGCTTTTCTTCATAACCTGCTAAGGAAGCCCTTGATTGCATATCATTCTTCGTGGCTTTTCTTTCCGACTCACTGTCTTTCTATGTGCCCTTATCATTGGCTTTGGCATCATATAAGAGACAGAGAAAACCTCAGAACTCAAGTCTACTCCCAGGTTCAATGAGAAATTCCCAAAATATGTCCTGGTGAGGTCCAGGTCTGATAGTGGGATTTCAGGAATTTCTGACCTGGGAGGCGGAGGGGGGGGCTTTGGCTGGAGAAGGAAGCCTTGGTTTTGTCATTCACCATCCACTGAGAGGGAGGGAGGACTGACTCACACTCTTTCAGGAGGACATGCATTACATTGTGGGCTCCTGAAGGCAGTGTCACAGCCAGCTGCATTCCTGGCCACCACAGCCATATCTAGATGGACGTTAGGCCTTCTGCAGACCATCAGAATAGGGACACTTACCGAGTCCTAGGGGGTACAGGTGGCCCGGATGTCACAGAACGGCTGCTCATGCCTGAGGAAGGACACATTCGGTTACAGGCACCTGGAAATGTCTCCCCTGTTGCCAAACTCACATTTTTAGTTACTGGTCTAGCCAGGCAGAGTGGGAGGGGCCAGACTCATGGTGACATAGAACCTGTCAGGGATGTGGTACCAGAGGGCTGTGAAACACAGTCAGCTATGGCAATGGAAATCTGCCCAACCAGTGCGGGGCGGTCAGCTGCCTTGGTCTCACGCAGAGCCAACAGAGGAGCCATTTTGTAGTTTCACTCAAAATTGATCACCTGGCAGATGGATCTCTGAGTTTGAGGCCAGCCTGGTCTACAAATTGAGTCCAAGAGAGCCAAGGCTACACAGAGAGACCCTGTCTTGAAAAACAAAAGCAAAACAAAATCACCTGTTCTTTAAAAAGTTTTTTAAAATTTATTATAATTTCTTCAAATTACATCCTGATTGTTATCCCCTCACTTGTATCTTCCCATTCCCACCCTACCTCCCTCTTCTGCCATATTCCCCTCTCCTAGACCTCTGACAGAAGAGGACCTCCTCCCCCACCATATGATCACAGCCTATGAGGTCGTATCTGTATAGCCTGCTTCCCCTTCCTCTGTATGTATGCCGGGCCTCTCCACCATGGGGAAGTAATCAAATCGGGGCCACTTGAGTTCATATCAGAGGCAGTCCCTGCTCCCCCGACAACCATGGAGAATGAGTTGTCCATTGGTTGTATCTGAACAGGGGGTCTAAGTTTACTGCATTCATCGTCCTTGGTTGGTGTAACAGTTTATGCAGGCCCTCCCCGGGTCCAGATCTGATAGCCTTGATGGTCTCCTTGTGGGGCTCCTGAACCCTCTGGGTCCTTCTATCTCACCCCCCCCATTCTTCCATACCACTCTCTGCGCTCCACCCAAAGTCCAGCAGCAAGACCCAGCACCTCTCCCATCCTCCGCTGGGTAGAGTCTCTCAGAGGACATCTATGTTGGGCTAATATCTACTTATGAGTATATGCTGTTCATAGCTTTCTGGGTCTGCGTTACCTCACTCAGGATGATTGTTTCTAGTTCCATTTGCTCACGAATTTCAAGATTCCCTTGACTTTAATAGCTGCCTAGTATTCTATTGTGTAAACGTATGACAGTTTCTTTATCCATCCTTCGATTGAGGGACATCTAGGTTGTTTCCAGATTCTGGCTATTATGAATAAAGCTGCAATGAACTTAGCTGAGCAAGTGTTCTTTTTGGGTGGTGGAGCATCTTTCGGATATATGCCCAGGAGTGGTACAGCTGGGTCTTGAGGTAGCATTAGTCCCAATTTTCTGAGAAAGCACCAGATGGATTTCCAAAGTAGTTATACAAGTTTGCACTCCCACCAGCAATGGAGGAGTGTTCCCCTTTCTCCACATCCTCACCAGCATGTGCTGTCACTTGAATTTTTGATCTTAGCCATTCTGAGAGCTGTAAGATGGAATCTCGGTTGTTCTGATTTGCATTCTCTGATAGCTAAGAGCATTGAGCATTTCTTTAGGTGTTTCTTGGCCATCTGATGTTTCTCTGTTGAGAATCCTCTGTAGAGCTCTGCACCCCATTTTTAAAAATTGGATTATTTGGTTTGGTAATCACCTGCTCTCTTTTAGGAAACAGAACATCAATAGCAGTGGTTAGACCCCAAATGCACATTCCTACGGTGTGGGCATTCATAGCGGGATTCCTAAGGCTTACACTGACTTCTCTGGGAATCAGGTTTGCTTTAGAGAAGATCCTTCAAGTAAGTGTTGCCCTTTGCCCTTTGACCCAAGAAAACCTCCCTCAGTGACAGTGTCTCACACTGGATTCTCTCAGAACATATCTCCTTGTCCTGGAGTGGGTGTGATGGACTGGGTTTGGAGAAAGACCAAAGGGACTCTTTCCTGAACTCCCTGTATTTAATTATTCCCGAGATGTGTGCTTCTGTGAGCTCTGTTTTGTGGAGAGACCCTCAGACCCTCAGGATAATGCCCTTTTGCCTGCTGTGTCCACAGGTGAACTCTCTCCAGTCCTTTAACGGCATGTGGAGGTGTCTGAATTAATCTCATTTTATCCCCACAGACAGATTGGCACCTTTGAAGTCACACGAGATGCACATCTGGATCTTCAGAACTCAGGCCCATCCTAGGACTCCTGAGGAAGAGTGTGCTGCTCAGCAAGAGCCCATGTGCTTGTAATAAGCACAAAAACTGAGTGAACCACGGCTGACGGACTCTCTTCTTGGATGAGCAGAGGAAGGAACACCAAGTATGGCTTTGATGATAACCCCAGACTCTTGAATATTTCAGGAACTAAACTTCGGGCTGGAGAGATAGCTCAGTGGTTAAAAGCAATAGCTGTTTTTTTTCAGAGGACCGGAGTTTAGTTCCCGGTACCCACAGTGGCTGGCTCACAGCCACCTCTAACTTCACCTCAAGCAGATCTGATGACTTCTTGTGGTCTCTGAGAGTGTGCTCATGTGCACGCACACACACACACACACACACACACACACACACACACACATGCAGACATGCACACATGCACACACATTTTAAGAAGAATGTGACTTCTTGTGGCCCCTGACATGATTGAGTTGCATGAAGAAGAAAAATGTGTTTATGAAGGATTATAAAATTGAGCCAACCTCAGCTCGATTAGAAGCAAGCCAGAATCCAGCTGTAATCCAGATAGCGGATCTTCAGGTGAGACTTCGGGACAAACTGCTTTACTCTCAAATTCCATCCCTCATTCCTGTATCCCGGCTTATTCCTGTCTCCCCTTCCCCTTACTCCAGTGTCTCCCCTTATTCCTGTACCCCCCTCACTCCCATGTCCAGACCTCTGCACCTTCATTTCTTTTACCTCGAATCCGAGCATCTTCCTGAAGCTGAAAGAGAACAGGGATCTGTGTCAGACTTGGAAGTCCAGCGCCCCCTGGATCGTCAGTGTGCTGCCTACAGATTGGTCAGATTAGAGGTGTCTATTTGGGGAACGAAACCCTAGGTTCCCTAAAAGCAGAGCGTATGTTGTTTTTGTATCTCAAAGAGCTGACCGCTTAAGAGAATGCCTTACACGCAACACGTGGCCAATAGGTGCTGAATAATTAAGGACGGACAGGAGACCCAGCTCAGCATGGAACAGCCCGGCAGCACACAGGATGAGCTTATCTCACCCCGCCCGCCCCCCCGCCCCGCCCCCGCCCCCGCCCCCAGCTGTTCTGCTTTGACTTTTATTCGCCCTTTCGCTTTCCTCCTAGCGTCTCCAGTGCTTCTCTGTAGACTTAGGAAGCGCCATTTTCAAGACCTTCCTGCTTACTGCCGAGTACACGCAGTTGCTGGTACATTTTGGTCCTACTGAGCTCCTGCAAGGCACCCAGATGGCTGCTTTACGTGGGTCTGTTTTGTACTGTCCTAATTCTCACCTTTTCTATTCTCTTTTGCTTGACTTCTAAAAAAAAAAAGATTTATTTTTATTTTATGAGTATGAGTGTTTTGCCTGCACGTACGACTGCGTCCCGTGCATGCATTGCCTGCGGAGGCCAGAAGAGGGCACTGTGTCCCTGGAACTGGAATTACGGTTTTGTTAGCTGCCTTGTGGTGCCGGGAACCCTCTTAGAGAGCAATAACTGCTCTTAACTTTGAACCCTCTCCCCAGCACGGTGCTCGATTTATCTGAGTATTTGTGTTCAAAAACTTCCCTTATCCCATGACTAGGGTGCCCGGTCTGAGGGATCTATCAGAGAAGAGACTGTATCTAAGCAACTCCAAGGGGAAGCACCACAGAGGCCTTCTGTGAGGCACGGGAGAGCAGATGGGCTATCGACTTCATATACACCCTGAGAAGCTTCAAGTCAACACACCCAAGTCCCACTTCAGGGGAAAAGGGTTCTGTCTGCAGGAGACTGTGGTCTCGGGGGACTAGAAGTCTAGGTAAGAGGGAAGGTGTCCCGACCCCAGAGGCAAACAAGTGTGAGGTTTCTGATCTCTGCCAAGTGCCCACTTTACGTCAGCCGGAAGCAAAGCCTGTTCTGCTTTTCATGGGAGTGAATTCCAGACATGGTGGCAGGACACACATGTGGCTACTGGGACCACAGAAAGGGACCCGGATCCAGGGACAGAGCGATCTTGATGGTGAAACGAGGTATTTTTAGTGCCTTCCCAGCCCGCTTGCCCATTACTGTCACTAAGACTACAGGGGGCTCCTATTAGGTTTAGAGTCTAAACTTTAATGAAATTATGTCTTTCTTCAGAGGAACAAAAGAAGTATGTAGGGAAGTTTCTTGTTTGCCCTTGTTTTATGATATTTATTTTATAACACATGTTCAAAATCACGTTTTAATTCTGATTATAGCCTATGTAAAGTCTGATAATAGGTACTTTATATATATTTATATAGATCCAGAGGAAGAAGGGGGTAGGAATAAGGACAGGAAGAGGGAGGGAGAGGGAGGGAGAGGGAGGGAGGGAGAGGCAGGGAGAGGGAGGGAGAGGGAGGGAAGGAGATGCACAGCAGGGGACTTGGGGGGTCTGAGGCACCTCAGCCTTTTGAATGAGCTCAGCGTCTGAGGAAAGGCCAGCAGTGTAGTGCTCGCTTCAATATAATGTTTAAATATTTGATGAGTGTTTGAACTCTGTGTAGAGGATGCAAATTCAGATCCAGGCTATAATTTGCACCACCTACAGTTAATAGGCACAATCACCTCCCAAGGCAGTTTCCACGCTACCTGGAGGTAGCTGATGTAGTCTCTGATTAGCATTTCATATAACCACGTCAAGAATTTCTGTTGACAGAAGTTCTGGCAAATTCATATCCCCCCCCCAATGGTGGTGCACGCCTTTAATCCCAGCACTCAGGAAGCAGAGGCAGGCGGATCTCTGTGAGTTCTAGGCCAGCCTGGACTACAAAGCAAGTCCAGGACAGCCAGGACTACACAGAGAAACCCTGTCTTGGAAACAAAACAAAATAAAAAAAATATTTCCTCCAGTGTTTTACTGTAGTTCTTTATAGGGAACTATTAGGGATTTTCTTGTCTCAGTTGCATGGGGTGAGAAGGCAGTCATATTTTTGCTGTTGTTCTTTTTTCAAGACAAGGTTTCTCTGTGTAGCCTTGGCTGTCTTGGACTGACTTTGTAGACCAGGCTGGCCTCAAACTCATAGCGATCTGCCTGCCTCTGCCTCCCTGAGTGCCAGGACTACAGGCGTGTACCACCACACTCAGCATCAGTCATATTCTTTGAAACAAAAACCTTGGTAAGAGTTCACATATCAGCAGGACATGGGGAATAAAACAATGTTAAAAGACAAAGAATTTAGAGAATCAAAATTAATCTCACCTCTTTTTGTATGTCTTTAAAGGCTGTTAGCACCTGGCAGAAGAAACACACACACACACACACACACACACACACACACACACACACACACACA
>OU015748.1:121423949-121450011 GCA_907169655.1 Acomys percivali | reverse complement strand
ACACACACACACACACACACACACACACACACACACACACACACACAGAGAGAGAGAGAGAGAGAGGGAGAGAGAGAGAGAGAGAGAGAGAGAGAGAGAGAGAGAGAGAGAATTATAAACTTTTGCCTTATTATAGAGAGAACTTATATAGAAAATTAAGTCACCCAGCCTCCCAGGTTATTATTTTATATTATAGCCTAAATGCTCCAGTGTGTGCAGTGTGTGAGTGCCAGCAAACAGGGGCATTTCTAGCCCCGGTAATAACATGCCATGACTCTAACTGTACATAGGTTTCTAGGCTACCATTTCTGCACGTGGTGAGAGAATTTTAGTAATGTGTTCAAGAAGGCCTGGGACGGGAAGAGAACGTTAGTAAAGCTGAGAACCAAACACCGAAATACATGAGGCTACAGGCACTGCCCGCATTCAAACCACCTTGTGAGGTCAGTGGTGGGTGCCAGGAAGGTGCTGTATCCCACACCCCCATCCGCATCCCCAGACAGGAGCGCTGTAAGAACAATGCCTTAAGTCATTTTCCTACTGGCATGACACGGCACTAAGACCAAGGCAACTTCTAGACTGTATGGAGCTTAAGGTTTCAGAGAGTTAGAGTAGGGAGCCTGGTGGCAGGCAGGCAGGCAGGCAGGCAGGCAGGCAGGCATGGCTCTGGAGCAGTAGCTAGATCTTACATCTTGATCCACAAGCACAGGAAGGGAGCAGGGGAAGGAGAGTTAAAGAGTGGACTTTTGAAACTTCAAAGCCTATTCCCCAGTGACACACTTCCTCCAACAAGGCCACGCCTCCCAATCCTTCCCATACTGTTTCACCATCCGAGGACCACATAGTCAAAGAGGTGAGCCCATTGGGACATTCTCATCCAGGCCACTACAAATATCAAGCTGAAAAGAGGCTGAGCAGGGTATGGGAACATGACACCCAGATGGAAAGATGGCTAGGCCTTACCACTACTGCACCCATAGGCACCTCTTGCCACATTGGTTGTGTTGTAGCTTATAGGGTTTGCTGTTGGCTAAGGCTGTTGCTGCCTTTCCTCCTCACGATGGCAATGCTTTTTATTGTTTTTTTTTGGGGGGGGCTTCTGGGACACCTCTGACCAACAACATACCTGGCCTTGGGTTTCTGTCTAACACCTTATGGCCTCTGGGAGAATTATCCCTTGTGTAAGATAGCTTCAATTAATTTTTCTTTTTTATGTAAGCTGGTAGTGGTGGCACATGCCTTTAATCCAAGCACTTAGGAGGCTCAGGCAGGTGGATCTCTGTGAGTTTGAGGCCAGCCTGGTCTTCATAGAGAGTTTCAGGGCATCAAGAACTGTACAATTGAGAGATACTGTCTTGAAAGGACAAAAAAAAATCATATTTTATATAAATGAGTTGAATATGAATATAAAAAGTAATGATGTTCTTATTTCTATGTTAATTTCAAAAGATAGCATAGCATTGTGTATCTAGTGATCTCGGTGAGCAGGTTTTTTGTTTGTTTGTTTGTTTGTTTGTTTGTTTTTCAAGACAGGGTTTCTCTGTGTTAGCCCTGGCTGTCCTGGATTTCCTCTGTAGACCAGGCTGGGCTCGAACTCATGGCGATCCGCCTGCTTCTACCTCCCGAGTGCTGGGATTAAAGGTGTGAGCCACCATGCCCAACCGGTTAGCAATGATTTACTTTCAGGACTTTAAATGTATCATTCCACATTTTCCTGGCTTTTAGTGTCACTAAAAACGTTCTGAAAGGAATTCAGCAACACAGAAAATAAGTCCAAGAGCTGACATAAATCAAAATCGTCACAGCAAAGGAAACGATCTCCAGAGTGAAGAGACAGCAACAGAGTCAGGAGGTTGGGGAGGAGTCTTTGCCAGCTAGACATCAGAGGGTGCTAATGTCTATAGAAAGAAGCGCAAAAAACAACAAACAAAACAAAAAGCCAAAACCCACACCCTCCTAAAATTTCCAACCAGTAATTGGGTAATAAACTGAACAGACACCTCTCAAAATAAGGAACAAAATAGGCAGTAAACAACTTAAACAATGTTAACATTTTTGCCTTCCAGGGAAATTAAAGCTACATTGACTTCCATCAATATCCCCATGGTGGGACTCAAACATTGTGTTGTAGGTAACTCTGCTAGCTGGTGTCTTCTCTACCTGTGGTCCTGGGAACAGATGGCTCTCATCCAGTCTGCATCCATACCCTTACTCTAAGGCACTTACTTTGGAGATTCTTTTCCATGGGGTTCCATCTGCCTATTACAGGGGGTGCTGCCGGGACAGAACATAAAACTGGGGCTCATGTGCACTGTTCTCCTCCACCCTGAGTTTTCATTTACATTCTTGCAGATGGAGGTAGTCAATAATGTCTAAGTAATTAGTCTAAGCTGGCTTGGGAATGCAGTCACTCAGCGTTTACTGTGCATCTCATTGAGCCCATGGGAGAAGCCACCTGTGCTTACAAGACTGTGGCAGTCGCTCAGCCCTTGGGGAGCTTCAACAGTTGTGAAAACAACACGGACAGAAGGGACTCTTGGCAGGGCCAGAACAGTGGGAGCTGGAAACCGCACAAAGATGTGCAGGTATGGCGCCAAAAGAGTGATAGAAAAAGGCACGAGGGTACAAGGTGGCTCCTCATCTTTAATCTGCTTAAAGGAAGAGAGCTTAGCTTCCCCTCTCTTTCCCCACATGCCACAGTGTTGTCAAAAGCACCACCGTCGTATCCTTACCTGGTCCCACAGGGTTTCAGTGATCGTCAGCTCCCTTTCCTGCTGAAATAAACACATCTTGGCCACATCATCCCAACTCTCCAGCAATCTAACCTGACATACATGCAAGTGATGGAGTAAAAAGATATTTCTTGAAACTGAGGTGAGATTATAAAAGGTGTTCTATTTTTTTTCCCAGGAATCTCAGAGCCTTATCAATATCCAATGGCCTGCCTTGGAACCATCAGATATAGAAATGGCATTGGAACTGTGACTTGACCTTGTTCTCAGTTGACCTACCAGCCTCTCAAAGACCCAGACCACAAAGTCCGTGTGCCACAAAGACACAACATTTGCCACACAACTTTTGTGCCTCATGATTACAGCTCCATCTTCTCCAGGAGTGCCCCCAGAAAACCAACACACATGCCTCTCTTACCTACCTGTGGTTTTATCGTCTGTTCAGTGGATGTGCTGAAAAGAAAGAAACATGTTTAAAAACAGGAAAGATAACCAAATGGCCTGTCTCAGTTCCATTGTACTAGTGAGAACTCTTAAATTTTAGAAATAGTCATTATTCCGTGTGGCTCTTCCTCATTCCTGGGGGCCAATCGGCCCCCGGTCCTCAAGAGCAAGGGAGCAGAAGGGATGAACTGGGATTTGGATGGCCCACAAGTACGGTGGAATGACCCCGGAATCACTTCTGTGAGATAGATCAACTTTATTCTGGGTAAACAAAGGCTGTATGGTCTTTGTTGAGTGGGTCGGGGCTCCTAGGATCAGTGTGCACAACTGGTTAAGGCTAGGGACTCCAGGGATGCTTTAATTTGCTTTGGCAGCACGCTCCTATCATATGAATGGGAACACAGTACCTAATTAATCCTGTAGGCTCAAGTAGGGCAGTGTTAGCAGGGAACTATGCCAAAGTTCATCTATCAGATATGATTAGAAGCTTCTATTCCCAAAGACACTCTCCAGATGAGGTCAGGCAGAGAGCAGGAGGCCCTGCTGGGGAGAGGGAGTCCTCCATCTAATGCCAAGCGAGCTCAGAAAGGCTGTCCAGACCAGGAGGACTGCAACCTCAAACACAGGGTCCTCCAACAATCCTACCTTTCATACTCCACATCGCAAACTCATAACTCCATCTTCTCGGTAGCTTGGCAATTCTGTAGAACTTTGGGAACTCCACAGAGCAGCAGAGGTGAAGGTGGCTCCTCACCATTCTCCTGCCCATCATAGCTACTTCCTACTCTTGTCTTTGAGCTGCTTAGGTAGGTCTCCTTTGAGGGAGTGCATGTGAGTAAAAACAACAACAACAACAACAACAACAACAAAAACTGCTGTCTTTGTGTCCCCAAATGCATCCCACTTTTCCTTTATGACTTCCGGTGCGGTAGGGATTGATGGAGTTCTGAGGGAGACTTGACTTTGTTCATCTTGGGCAGCAGAACTGAAGGTCTTATTTCTGTTTTCCTTAAGTGTCATTTATTAGGAAATACAGTTCCGAAGAAAGAAAATATGAGGGGAAGTGGGTGCTATAGCACACAGACCTCTTTAAGTCAGGGGACCAGAGTCAAGATAAAGTGAGCTATAGGCAAAAATCCAATAGCATATCTATGGTCCAAGTGGCTGAGAGTGGGCCACGGATAGCAGAGAGAGGAATGAAGATGGTTGAAGCATGGGCAATCTGTTACCCACTGTTCTATTGGCTCCTGAATAAACTCAGTGCAGATCTCCGGGCCACGTGTGGATTTGTGTAGGGGTGACACCGGAAAGGTAACCAAGGGAAATGCTCTGGAAGAAGCACTGTCAGGCCATTGCCTCCTTGACCTGTTTCCGGCCCCTCTGGATAGAGTCCCTCAGATAGGGTTTCAAAAGAGATGGAGCAGTGATGGAGGGAAAAACATGTCTAAGGACCTAAGAACTCTGACGTTTTGTCTGGGATCCTGCTTGAACTGTTCTTGTCATCAGAAAGTTGCCCTGCCAAGGGAAAGCACAAATACCCATAATCTCAAGAAGTCTGGGAACACGGAGGATAGCAAAGGATTCCCAAAGGATGCTGAACCCCGGAAGGTCTCTACTTCAGAGAGGACTGAACATGTAGTACTGCATGCAGTTCTGGGGGGCTTGAGGGATTAGAAACAGAAGACAAACAAACAAACAAACAAACAAACAGAAATAGGAAAGCCTTTGCAATGGTTATGGTCATTCTAAATATTATTGTGATTTGTGTTTTTATTTATTTATTTTTGGCACCTTGTCCACTTCTGCTGCAGAAAAACAAACAAACAAACAAACAAACAAACAAACCAAAACCAAAACCAAAACCAAAAAACCCTGCTCTTCAGCAGAGAACTCAAGCCTGTGGCGTGGCTCGTGTGCTGTTCATATAGAGCCATAAGAGGCTCAGCATTGTCCTCTCGGGGTCAGCAGTTGTGTGGAAGACAACTCTTCCCATTTACTGAGATTCAGCTTCTGTCTCTGGCCTTGGGCAAATTGAACCACCCAGAGTACTTAGGACAGGCAGTACAAACCCATGAGAGGCCCCCCTCTCTTCCTCACCCCCCTAATTCATATAAAGTCTTACTTTGAAACATTTGTCACATGCTTCAAGGGACTTAAGCCAAGTTCTAGTTCTTTTTTTTTTTTTTTTGGTTTTTTGACACAGGGTTTCTCTGTGTAGCCTTGGCTGTCCTGGACTCACTTTGTAGACCAGGCTGGCCTCGAACTCACAGTGATCCACCTGCCTCTGCCTCCCGAGTGCTGGGATTACAGGCGTGCGCCACCACGCCCGGCGCAAGTTCTAGTTCTTTGTGCAGCTTTCCTGACAGCAAACTCTTCTCTTCTCATTTTAGCTACCCTTGTCTGGGTCTTGTGTTTCGCATCTTTTACTTAACAGAATTGTCTTTCTGTTTTGTTTTGACTCTCTTAGTGAGGGCAGTGTGGTTTTGAACGCCTGGCTTTGAGTCATACCACAGAGCACACAAAGGCTTCAGAGAACGTTGGCCCTGGGATGACTAAATGTTCTAAGGGTGAAGTAGCCATCCATCCCTCAGGAGAACGGAAAAACAAGCCCACCCTCTTGGGTAGAATGCAAAGACTGTTGCCCCTTTTACCAAGGAGATAAGGGGAACACAAAAAGTCCCCATTTACCCACTCCCTACCCCCCAAGTGCAGCCAGATGGAGTTGGGAAACAGTGGAGCCACTTGTCCCATAGATAAATCTGACCAGAGGGCCCTCTTGGGTCATTGGTGGCACCACTACCTTCTTTGCTGCTCAGATGTCATTCTTGCCTATGTTGGTATGGCTGGGGCTTGGAGCTGAAGATGGAGATAGTTTCATGCCCTAAAATAAATCAGAGGAGACTCTTAGACATATGGGATGAAGAAAGCACTTGTTCTCTGCATAGGAAGCTGTGTTATGGGTTGCACAGTTCAGGAAATGTCCTTGTTTGAGTGGGTCAGAGTGGTTGTGTGTGTGTGTGTGTGTGTGTGTGTGTGTGTGTGTGTGTGTGCGGGCATACTATGGGTAAAGAAAGATAAAGGTGAGAGGAAGGAGGCATTTGTTCCAGGAAAGCTCTCCTTCATTACCTGGAGAAATCATATTTAAGCTTGTAGGAAGGATTGGCTAGAGGCTCTGTGAGCTGGGTTGGGATCTAAGGCAAGAATAGAAAGGGTGTATAGTGAACTCCAAATCAGTCGGTTCCGACGGATGGAAACACGGGTGGCGGTCCCTCAGCGCTAGCCTTCAAGTGTTTTGAAAAGGGGAAGGAAAACCCGTCGTCAATACACATGGTTCTGCAAGGACAGAGTGGCAATCCAGATGAAGAGAACTCCTTCCTTTGATGGGGATCCATTCCGCTTCTCCCCCGAGACTCCTCCTCACCTTCCAAACCATCAGCAACCAGGTTCTCAGCCCAGAAACTTACCTCCCCATGCTCTCACCCCTCCGGCTTAAGCTTTCTCCCATTTCAGCCCCAAATCACAGCAGACCCTACTGCTCACCTTTCCCTCCCAACAGTTTGTGACTTCAGCTATGACGTCATAGACTCACCTCAGGCTCTCTTATGTCCACATGATAATGGTACAAATGAAGAGATAATATAAAATTTTAAGTTTAATTTCTGGAGACTTTGGCGTCTTTGTTTTTCTCTATTAATTTTTATAAGATGTCCATTGATCCTTAGAGTGAGCCCCAACGTAGACTACCATCTGTTTTGAGTTTCAAAAGAAGGACTAAAAAAAAAATCTGACTTCAAGATTTCTTTAATTCCAAAAGATTTTGACTTGGAAAAAAAAATCACACACACACACACACACACACACACAAACACACACGAAAATTGGTGAGTGGTAGTGAATCCAAAGCTAATGTGCCTAAAATTATAGGAAGCATCAGGACCAAGGTCTTACTGTGTCTGTGACCAGACCCTTGGGGGAAGCAGCCTCAGAGAAGCACTGAGTCAATGTATAGTGTTCCCAGCAAAGCAGGAGCTCTGGCGTGTGTTCGGGATACAGGGCCTGAGGTAGAAGAACACCCCAAAGCCTGTAGTCTGTCTAGGTGATGGTGGGAATAATTTAGTGATGCCTCGGCAGAGTGCAAGATGCTGCGTCTGGAATCTGGAGTGGAGTCAAAGTGCATTTAGCCTGTGACAGAATGGCAGGACAGATACCCCTGAGAGAAGTTTGGACATCTGATCACCCCTATGATTATAGGGTTATTGTCCAGAAGAGACAGAGTTTACCACCAAGAACACCAGGACCATTTCTTTCATGGTAGCCCTCCTTTTTTTTTTTTTTTAACCTCCGTTTCCTTCTCCATCTTCCCACGTCGTATAGACTTTTATCCCTTATTGCCAGACAGGTGCCACAAACCAACTGATAGTTCCACTCTATACAAAATAATATGCTTAATCCCACATGCCTAGAGACCCATCCCTCTGGTTACATGAGATGGTGCCTCTGACAGCTCAGCCCTGAAGCCTAACCCTCATCACCATGCTCCTTTTCTGTCTTGCATTAGCTCTTCCTATTGGCTGGCCCCCCAAGGGTATGTGTATCCAATCACTTCTCATGGCCTCCAGGCAAGGCATATTTATCTCTCGAGCTGCTGCCAAGGCCTCTCAACTGGGTTATTTATATATTTCTGCCATAAGCAGAATGAGTCTTGAAGACGTCAAACTTTGGGTTTGTTTTCCTTCATGCTTAGGACACAGCCTGGCCACATCTAGGCTCCCCCCACTGCTGTGGTTTGTCTAGGTTTGTCAACCGGTTGTGCATGAAGAGAAAATTTGGATATCCTGTCGGGAAGATCAAATTTGCCCCAAGGAACTCAACAACTCTAATCAGCAGGAAGTAGTCTAAAGAAATGTACATGGCTTTTCCCCTTGTATTTTCCTTGTTTACCTAGTGTTGGGGCCTTGGAAGGGATTGGGGTGAAGGGTGGTAGATACAGGAACTCAGTAAAGTAGCCCAAAAGCCAGGTTACACAGATCCCTAAGCCTCGAGGGGAGAGACGTGATAAAGACGTCCCATTCCAAGGCGGCTCATTCTCTGCACGTTGTGGGTCTCGGTGTTAATCACCATCTTTTTTTTCAAGAAGCTTCTTTGATGAAGGTTGAGTGTCAGGGGCAAGGTAACGCCAAGTGGCTCTCAGGAGGTCGGTGTTAGTGTTGCTTTGCTAAACTCTTGCTGCATAACACTGGATTGAGCCAATGGTAACCGGCACCCACCGCAGCTGCTTTGTAGTCATTGGTGACTATGTCTGGGTGAGCCCTGCAGAGAATGCCTGCATGACGCAGGACTGGGGTGGGGGTGGGGGAGGAGGGATGGGGGGATGGGTGTGGGTGTGGGTGGGGGTACAGGAGAACAGAAGCAGGCAAGCACTTACACCAAAGAAAGGGCCGGCCTCTCCACCGCCCTACTGGTAAAATCCTGTGTATCACAATGTCTGTAGCTCGAGTTCCAGCGTCTCTCCTGTATCAGCCAGTAAATATCCTTTAGATCCAGCACATTCTTCCAGTTGGCGTGAGTAATTTCAGAGTGAGGCTAAAGGCAGTTTGCACAGGTAATTGGATGTGGCCTTCCAGGTGGAGGTTCACTCAAAGCCCCAGGGACATTACCCCCCCCCCCCCCCCCCCCCCCGCCCAACTGCATTTCTGCAGCTTTTGATGAGCAGACTCTGAAGACAACACGGGCACCTGGCCAATTTCTTTGGAAGTCTCTAGATGAAGGAGAGAACACACAGACTCTTCTTGTTCCTGGGCAGAGACACTGGGGAGGCGCTGGCACATGCTTCCTTAAATTAACTTCCCTGAGACCTACCAGCAAAAGCAGAAGAAGCTGCAGAGGCAGTAACAAGACCCCAAGATGCCCGGACAGAATCGCACCCCAACTCCCCCAAATCCTGCCCTTTACTTAATAAAGCTCAGTGGGACCACAGTTGTTTCTCTCCAGGACAGAACGCCAGTGCCACTGTGGCTGCAGAGGGTGCCAAACAGGAAGGTGGGCCAATGCCAGAAGACATTGCCAGGAAGGGTTATAATCTCAGAGCCCAAAGGCAGACTTGCCTGTTTCACCAGAGAGGCCTCACGTGAGCCAAGTACCTTTTAGTCCCTGGCTGATAGCGGGGAAGTTTGGCTTCCGTGGTGCAATGACAGTGGCTCTCAGGCCAGCAGTGTCAGCACTACCCAGGAGGTCCTTAGGAAGCGCCCACATCTTGGATCACGGGGTCAAACCCTGCTTGCTGCACTGTAGCCTTGCAGCTCTTGGTTTTAGTAGGTCAGGAGTGAGCTTGAGAATTTGCCTTTCTGATGACTTCTTAGATGGTACTAATAATTCTGATGCTACGTTTATTTCCTTTTGTCTTGTATTGCCCAGTGCAAGTATGTATGGGGTGAGATACTAGCAACTAGATCCAGGTAGAGACTTTTCTCTGGGACGAGTTTAGCACCGAGCTCAAGGCCCATTCCTCTGAGTTCTAGTGTGTGGCTTTAATGATCACCTCTCAGGTGCCCCCATGCTGATCAGATTCCATTTAATTTCAGTCTGTGGAAGGTTCCTTATGTGCCTAGACCACAATAAACACACCTACAAACAAACAAACAAACAAACAAACATCAGGCAAACAGCACAGGTTCTAAAAATACAATCAAACCCAGGATGTTAGCCACCATTAACGACTCTTTGCAGACTGGTCCTTTTAATGATGACAACATCCCTTCCTTGGTCCTAAGACGCACACTTCTCAGTTGCGTGTGTCTGAGATTCGGATGTCTCTAACGATTGATGTGTCCTTTGAACATGACTTATCCCGCTTCCCAAAAGAGACCAAATATCAACAATCCCCACCGTTTACCCTTTTTAGTTGTTGGCAACTTAAAAGGAAACGATAGCACAGGTTAGCCCATATGCTAAACGTCTGCCCCCTCTCAGCCCTCACAGCTACCCGATGGCAGGGAATAGTAGGAGCTGGGTTCTGGACAAGGGAACACGGGAGGAAAACCGGCTGCTCAGAGTCACATAGACGGTGAAGAAGTGGGTGGCATTCAGGTCCAACCCTGTCTGACCCTAGCGTCCATCTGCGATCCCTAACACTGCACACTGAGCCACAGGCTCTGCCTGAATGGTTTGTCTTCATCCACCTGCCTCACACCTGCTTATGCACACAGGGCGACACAATGATCTATGGGATTTTTCCACCTGAATTAGTGAGTATGAGCCGCTAACAGTAGCGCCCGAGAGCTTTGTGTGCTTCATAGATATGGGGCGAAACAAGATAAAGCAAAACATTGAAGATGTGGCACGTGGTGAAGAATTTAAAGTGTTATTTGAATGTAAACTTCAGTGAGGTACTTACTATGATTGTGACTGTTCTGTAAATAAGGAAAATGAGTGATAAAGGGGCTGGTAACTTACACACAGAGAGACAATAACACACACACACACACACACACACACACACACACACACACACCTACACTGATTTTTATGTGGAGAGCAGAACCTGCTGTCCAGACTTGGTCTGGGGGACCTGAGACAAAATCTCCTTCAATGCCATGACCGTCTTGTCTCTGCCCTTCTAAGATCTTTGACAGTATTTTTCTGTGTGTTAAAACCGTGGCTCCTGTGACACTGCCTCGTCAAAACCGATTTGAAGAGGGAACTTGAAGTAACAGGAACGTGTCATTCTAGAGGTGTGCCACTAGGGGGGAGTGACAGCCTAGCACTAGGTCTGAAGGAGCTGGCTATTTTACTCTCCTGTTGTGCCACATGTATTCTGTTCACTTTGCAATTTTTAATTAATGCGTGACAATGGTTACACAACACTGTATTTAAACACTTTATTTTTTATTTTTGAAATTATAATACAATTCAGCATTTCCCCTCCCCTTTGCTCACTCCAAGCCCTTCCTTCTGTCCCTCCTCGCTCTCTTTCAACCATACCCTATTACATCCGTTGTTACTGCACGCATGTGTACGTGTGTATGTTACTTGTATTTTTGTTTTCAGGGTTAGCCAGTTGGTAACGGATAACAATCTGTCCCCTGGAGAAGACCGCTTCACAGCTAGCGGCTGTGGACAATCTGAGGCGGCCCCATATCCCACGCCTGGGATTAAACCCAAAGCATATACACATAACATAACTGGGTTTTAAAAGAAAACAAAATTCTCACTACAGATCTATGCGTTAGAGGAGGCAGGAAGATTGTAAGAGCCAGAGGTGGTGAACAATTTTACGGAAACCACATTTTCCAGACACGACACATGCATACGAATCCCTAGGAAACTACTACATAGTAAACACAAAGGGATAAACTGTTGACACACAAAGCAACAGGGATAAATATAAATTTGGTCCACAAAACTATATATTATATAATGTTACCAATCTAATATAAAAACTGCATTTTATAGTGACAGAAAGCATATCAATAATCGCTTCAAGATAGGAAAAGTAATAAAATAATAAAGGCAAAGAAAGTGAATTAAGAATTAAAAAGAGACACAAGGAAACTCTGTGGGTAGACTTTTTATGGCACCTTTGGTGATGTTTTCACGCAATCTGCATGTGGCCAGGCTCACCAAACAGGTGTTCTGTGGTGTATATCCATCATATTTCAACAAAGTCCCCTCAGCTGTAGTCTAAACAGGCCCATTGTGTGTTTATAGAGCTGATACTTAGATATTTTTCTTCTGTAGGTAAAGGGCTGTCCTGGTAAGGGGTGGGGCCATCCTTACGGCCTTCGCACTGGCTACGTGATGACGTGATAGCTTCCTACCCATGTGCACTATCAAGTGGCTGTTGGTTCTATATACATTTGAGTTTCTTCTATTTGTGTGAAGTCCTGGGTCCCAAGTGACTCCGCCCACTACAACAAAGCTGGCTCTTTTTTTTCCCTCCAAGCTATGGTTCTTAGCATTGCAGGTCTAGCTGATAGCAACTCATACGGAGTCCCTATGAAGTTTACATTCTGCGGGGTGATACATGCAAACGAGACACGTAAGGGCACATGAAAGGAAAGGTAGTGCTGTGCCAGCTGCTTATACCTAGAAACACTTCCTGCCTCAGACGCCCAGTCCACACCTGGCCTGGACTCAGGCAGATGACCGCTATCCTGCTTTGAGGCCTTCTGCTTCCACAATCTCCTCCCAGCCCCGCAGCACACTGCTTGCCCAGCCACTCCCCTCTCCCTGCCTCCATCCCCTAGGGACTCCACCAAACTCCACTGCAACCCAGCTCTCCATTCTCCTCTATCCCTTTGTGTCAACTGCCTGTATCTAGAAACTCAACTTCAAACCCCGCTCCATCTTTATTCCAACTTTCTTGTAGGCAGGAGAAACTTTGGGTTGAAGGCTTTATGGGTGGGTTGGGGTCCACTGGGGTCTCAGTTAGCTAGGATCACACCCATAGACCCCCCAGGAGCCTCCCTGATCCCAGAGATACCCCTCCACAGATTTCCATTTTCTCTCCCAGCTGTCCCCCACACCCCATCTCTCCACACTTGATCCCTATCTCCTCTCCTCCCCCGCCCCCCATTTCTTCCCTCCATCCACTTCTGATGTCTATTTTATTTCTCCTGCTGAGTGAGATTCAAGCATCCTCCCTTGGGTCCTCCTTGCCTGCCTAGCTTATTTGAGTCTGTGAATTGTAGCATCATTATTCTAAACTTTATGGCTAATATTCATTTATAAGTGAGTACATACTACACATGTCTTTCTGGGCCTGGGTTGCCTCACTCAGGATGATCTTTTCTAGTTCCATCCATTTGCCTGCAAATTTCAAGACTCCCTTGTTTTTAATAGCTGACTAGTATTCCATTGTGTAAATATACCACAGTCTCTTTATCCACTCTTCGGTTGAGGGACATCTAGGTTGTTTCCAGATTCTGGTTATTATGAATAAAGCCGCTATGAACATAATTGAGCAAATGCCCTTGTATGATGGAGCATTTCCTCCAATTTTCTGAGAAAGTGATAGATTGATTTTCAAAATGGTTTGTACAAGGTTGCACTCCCACAGCAATGGAGGAGAGTTCCCTTTTCTCCACATCCTCACCAGCATGTGCTGTCACTTAAGTTTTAGATCTTAGCCATTCTGATGGGTGTAAGATGGATCCCAGAGTAATTTTGATTTACATTTCCCTGATGGCTAAGGACATTGAACATTTCTTTAAGTGCTTCTCAGCCATTTGAGATTCATCTGTTGAGAATTCTCTGTTTAGATTGGTATCCCATTTTTAAAATTGAGTTATTTGGTTTGTTGATGTTTAATTTCTTGAGTTCTGTATATATCTTGGATACCATCCCTCTGTTGGATGTAGGGTTGGTGAAGATTTTTTTCTATTCTGTAGGCTGCTGTTTTGTCATATTGACATTGCCCTTTACCTACAGAAGCTTTTCAGTTTCATGATGTCCCATTTATTAATTGTTGAGCAGAGTGCCTGAGCTGTTGGTGTTTTGTTCAATTTCTTCAGAGACTTGAAGTTCTTATCATACAAGTTTTTAACTTGCTTGGTTAGAGTTACACCAAGATATTTTATATTAGCTGGGGGTGGTGACATGTGCCTTTAATCCCAGCACTCGGAGAAGCAGAGGCAGGCGGATCTCTGTGAGTTGAGGCCAGTCTGATCTACAAAGTGAGTCTAGGACAGGCAAGACTACACAGAGAAATCCTGTCTTGAAAAACAGTTTATATTATTTGTGGCTATTGTGAAGGGTGTTGGTTCCCTAATTTATTTCTCAGCCCATTTGTTGCTTTTATACAGGAGGGCTACTGATTTTTTTTTTTTAGTTAATTTTGTATCCAGCCGCTTTGCTGAAGGCGTTTATCAGCTGTAGGGATTCTCTGGTAGAATTTTTTGGGTCACTTATACATACTATCATATCATCTGCCAGTAGTGAAGCTTTGACTTCTTCTTTTCCAATTTGTATCCCCTTGATCTCCTTTAGTTGTCTTAATGCTCTAGCTAGAACTTCAAGTGCTACATTGAATAAATATGGAGAGAGGGGGCAGCCTTGACTTGTCTCTGATTTTAGTGGAATTGCTTTAAGTTTCTCTTCATTTAACTTGCTGTTGGCTGTCGGCTTTATTGTGTTTAGGTATGCTCCTTATATCCTTGATCTCCCCAAGGCTTTTAACGTGAAGGGGTGTTGGATTTTGCCAAAGGTTTTTTCAGCATCTAATGAGATGATCATGTGGGTTTTTCCCCCTTTTGTTTATATGGTGGATTGCATTGATGGATTTTTATATGTTGAATCATCCTTGCATCTCTGGGATGCGTTCTTGGATGTGGCTTGTAAGTATTTTATTGAGCATTTTTGCATCAGTGTTCATCAAGAGGTCTGAAATCCTCTTTCTTTGTTGAGTCTTTGTGTGGTTTAGGTATCAAGGTGACTTGTGGCCTCATGGAATGAGTTTGGCAATGTTCCTTCTGTTTCTATTTTGTGGAATAGTTTGAGGAGTATTGTTACTAGCTCTTCTTTGAAAGTCTGGTAGAATTCTGCACCGAAACCATCTGGCTCTGGGCTCTTTTCTGGTTGGGAGTCTTTTAGTGACTGCTTCTATCTCTTTAGGGGTAACAGCTCTGTTTAAATAGTTTACTTAACTTTGGTAAATGGTATCTATCAAGAAATTTGTCCATTTCATTCAGATTTTCCAATTTTGTGGAGTGAGGTTTTTGAAGTAAGACCTAATGAATCTTTGGATTTACTCAGTGTCTGCTGTTATGACCCCTTTTTCATTTCTGATTTTAATTTGGATACTGTCTCTCTGTCTTTTAGTTAGTTTGGCTAAGGGTATATCTATCTTGTTGATTTTCTCAAAGAACCAGCTCTTGGTTTCGTTCTTTGTACTGTTTTCTTTGTTTCTAATTTATTGATTTCGGGCCCAAGTTTGATTATTTCCTGCTGTCTATTCTTCTTGGGTGTTTCTGCTTCCTTTTCTTCTAGAGCTTCCAAATGTGTCATTAAATTATTAGTATGGGATTGCTCCAGTTTCTTTATGAAGGCACTTAGTGCTATGAACTTTCCTCTTAGCACTGCTTTCATGGTGTCCCATAAGTTTGGATGTGTTGTGCCTTCATTTTCGCTGAACTCTAGGAAGTCTTTAATTTGTTTGTTTATTCCCTCATGCAGTGGTCATTGTGTAGGGAGTTGTTCAGTTTCCATGAGTTTGTAGGTTTTCTGTTGCTTCTGTTGTTGAAGTCCAGGTTTAATCCATGGTGGTCTGATGAGATATAGGAGTTATTTCAATTTTCTTGTATCTGTTGAGGCTTGCTTTGCTATTGACTGGATGGTCAGTTTTGGAGAAGGTTTCATGAAGGAATTGAGAAGAAGGTGTATTCTTTTGTGTTTGGGTGAAATATTCTGTAGATGTGTTAGATTCAGTTGACCTATAACATCAGTTAGTTTCACTATTTCTCTGTTTAGTTTCTGTCTGGATGACTTGTTCATTCGTGAGAGTGGAGTGTTAAAGTCTCCCAATATTAATGTATGGGGTTCAGTGTGTGATTTAAGCTTTAGTAATGTTCCTTTTATGAATGTGAATGCTCTTGTATTTGGGACATAGATATTCAGAATTGAGATATCATCTTGGTGGGTTTTTCCTTTGATGAGTATGAAGTGTCCTTTCCTATCTCTTTTGATCAATTTTGGTTGAGAGTCTATTTTATTAGATATTATAATGGTTACTTCAGCTTGATTGTTGGGTATGTTTGCTTGGAAGACATTTTCCACACCATTACTCTGAGGTAATGTCTATCTTTGTTGCTGAGGTGTGTTTCTTGTATGCAGCAGAATGATGGATCCTGTTTTAGAATCCATTCTGTCAGCCTGTGTCTTTTTATCGAGGAATTGAGTCCGTTGATATTGAGAGATATTAATTACCAATTGTTGTTAATTCTTGTTATTTTGATGTTGGTGTTGGGAGAGAGAGAGAGAGAGAGAGAGAGAGAGAGAGAGAGAGAGAGAGAGATCCTTTTTTGTTTGCTGGTGTGGTGTGGAGTTATTAATTTCCATGTTTTCTCCTTGGGTTGGAGTTTTCCTTCTAGGATCTTCTGTAGGGCTGGATTAGTGGGTAGATAATATTTAAATTTGGTTTTGTAGTGGAATATTTTGTTTTTCTCCATCTATGGAGATTAAAAGTTTTGCTTGGTATAGTAGTCTGGCTGGTATCTGTGGTCTCTTAGATTCTACTATATATCAGCCAAGTTCTTTCAGCTTTTGGAATCTCTGTTGAGAACTTGGCTGTAATTCTGATAGGTTTGCCTTTACATTTTTTTTTCGAGACAGGGTCTCTCTGTGTAGCCTTGGATGTCCTGGACTCACTTTGTAGACCAGGCAGGCCTTGAACTCACAGCGATCCACCTGCCTCTGCCTCCTGAGTGCTGGGATTAAAGGCGTGCGCCACCACCTTTATATCTTACTTGGTCTTCCCCCCTTGCTGCTTTTGATATTCTTTCTTTGTTCTGTACATTTAGTGTTTTGATTATTATGTGCCAGGAGGATTTTCTTTTCTGGTCCAATCTATTTGGTGTTCTGTAGGCTTCTTATAAGTTTATAGGCATCTGTTTCTTTAGGTTGGGGAAGTTTTCTTCTATGATTTTTGTTGAAAATATTTTCTGGGCCTTGGACCTGGGAGTCTCCTCCTCCTTCGTCTATTCCTATTATTCATAGATTTGTTCTTTTCATGGTGTCCCAGATGTTTTGTATAAGGGAGTTTTTAGATTTAACATGTTCTTTGACTGATGTATTGATTTCTTCAATCCATATCGTCTATTCCTGAGATTCTGTTCTTCCATCTCTTGTATTCTGCTAGTGCTGCTTGTGTCTGTAGCTCCTGTTCTCTTTCCTAGGTTTTCCATCTCCAGAATTGTCTCAGGTTTTTTTTTTTTTTTTTTTTACTCTCTTTCTATTTCCAGGTCATAAACAGTTTTATTAATTTTCTCCACCTGTTTGATTGTATTGTCCTGTATTTCTTTAAGGGATTTATCTATTTCCTCTTTAAAGGCCTCTATCATCTTTTTAAGATTGGATATAAGGTCATCTTCTTGTGCTTCAGCTGTGTTAGGATACCCATGGCTTTTTTTTTTTTTAATAGTAGTGTAGCTGGGCTCTCATGGTGCCATGTTGCTCTGGCTCATGTTGATTGTGTTCTTATGCTGGCCTTTAGCATCCGGTTGTCCCTGGTATTATATGGATGTTTCTGATGCAGGACTAGTCAGGGAGGCAGGCAGAGCCTCGGGCCTGACGATGGAGCTCAGGGAACAGCCTGCTGTTCACCTCTGCTGCCTGTGCCCAGGTGGACCAGGCAGGCAGGGAATTGGTGGGGAGGAATCTAAGCTGGAGTTTCCTGCTCCCCAACCCCACAGGCCTCCTTGGGAAGGTGGGTGATGTGTGTCAGAGGACAGTGTGCAGCTCATCTCTGCTGGATGTGTTCCCAGTGGATCAGGCCTCAAGTGAATTTTGAACAGCTGGTATATCAAAATGCTATCACAAGAAATCAATAGTCTGGAGTTGGACACTACTTAAATGGTGGCTGCAACCACCCACCAACTAATTATAAACTCTTCATTGTTTACCATCAAGACATCATCCCTTAGTGTCAAGTGAATGTCATGGCAGTTTAAACTGGTCAGTGTATTCGGAACAACTGATATATGGGTTGAATAAGAAATGTCCCCCATAGTCACGAGCATTTGAGCACTTGGTCATTAGTCGGCGGCACTGTGTGGGGAGGATTAGGTGGTGTAGCCTTGAGGGATGACGTACGTTACTGGGGACGGGGTTTGAGAGTAAAAGCCTTGTGCAGTCTCACTGCTTCATAGTCACGGCTGAGACGTGGACTCTCAGCCTCTGCTTGCTGCTTCCATGCTGTCGTTGCCAACAAAGCTCAATCGTTCGATTTTTACCAATAAAGACTCTGGGAGCCAGATGCTGGGGTGAAAGCCTGCCAGCTCAGAGAGACAGAGAAAGCACCTAGCTGACCTTCCTCTTCCTCAGCTGACACCCCAAAAGAAGCAATGCTCCTCTCCCATGCTGTCTAAAAAAAAAAAAAAAAAAAAGCCCTTGAACTGAATGTCCCTCCCTTCTACTTCCTGTGCTTTTTTCTATCCATCCTCCTGACTTCCTCTCACTCTCTATGGTGCGCTCCCTGCCAACTGGCTGCTTGCCCTGCCTCTTGACCTATGGTTGACTTTATTTATTATTTATTTATTTACTTATTTTTTGGTTGGTTGACTTTATTTAATCCTGTTTACAATATTCAAGCAGAAGGCTCTTGGATTAAAGGTGTGTGCTAGGGCTGAGCCTCGCAACAACCAGAAACCGTTTTTCCCAGTAAACGACACGATCTCAGGGGTCACACTGTGATCAGATACCCTGCAACATCATGCCATGGTGGTCTCCTGTCCTGTTCTCCCTTCTATAAACTTCTCTTGGCATTGGTGCTTATTACAGCAACAGGAAAGTAACTAATACACGGTATTAACTATTTCCGTATGTAGGCATTATTGTGAGCAACCCACACAAGATCTGTAGGGAAGCTCCTCGGAGTCAGTACAGAGCATACCCAGACACCAAGTTCTCAGCCCAAAGGAGATGTATTAGCCTAGAGGGACAAACTAGGGGGTGTGGTGCTGCCTCTAGATTGGGCAAATGTAGCGGCAGGTATCTCTGCAAGGGTGGTTTTTAATGAGAAAAGGGGGAAGTCTGTGCCAGGATGAATTGATAAGTCCTGTTGGACAGGTCAGCCAATGTAGCCAAAGAATGAATTTTGGTGGCAGGACCTTGGTGTTTAGTTTCAGGGAGGAGTCAGTGGCCAGAAAAGGAAATAGACATTGGGGGCTAGCTTTAGGAATGTAATCTAACGGTTTATCAAGGGAGAGGGAAGTGAAGTGGGCAAAATCTACCAGCACCATGCTTGCTATACTCAGGCCTGTTAGGGAGCCTGTCAACATCTGTGATGACAAGTCATGCTGGGAAATGTCTTTACAATACCACAAAGCATACAAAGGGCACTCTAGAAAGTTCTCAGTTTGATGTAGAAGTTAATTCATTGCCAGAAGAGGTACTGTAAAGAAAATGGAATTCTTACCAGTTCACATTTCATAACGTATCTACTTCTGATATTTGCATTCTGTCCACCTTGCCATCTTGAGTTATGTCTGTTGTTCCTTTTATAAAACAGAAAACCTTACTGACATTCTTCTTGAGGAGGCACCTTTTTTTTATTGAAGGCAAGTGCCCCCAGGTGAAAAAAGAAGACGAAAGACCTATGTCTGAACCCATTTCTCTATGTAAAGATGTCTAAAATGCTCATTAGATCTGGGTCTGGGTCAGTGTTTACACACAGCCTTTCATTATCTTTAGAAATAAAACCCACTTCTTGTTCTTGCACTGAGATGAGATCGTGATGTAAGAGAAGGTCATTGGTGCCTTCAGAGCATCTTGAAGAAGCTTGGTTCTTGGAAGGCCATTGTTATAGATGGCTTCCCGCTCCTCAGAGCAGCATCGGCACAGGACTCCGTCTGAGAGAGGACAGCAATAGGGAGTGCTCAGTGTCACTAACGGCTGTTTCCTCTTGGGCTAGAGGAGGGAGGAAAGGGATCCTAACAGCTCCTCTGGACTTTAAATTCTGGCTGCCCTCAGCTGCCTGGAGCCTGTGTGTAGATGCCATTTTCCCTCCCTCAGTCTGTAACCTTAATGCCATCTGCAAAGTCCTTTTCCCATGGCAGGTCATTTTCCCGCGCGTCCATAGGCCTTAGAGATTGAGGTGTGGGCATCTCCTGGGAGGGCATCTTGCCTGCTATGTGCTTTTGTAAAGTACATATGAGGAGAGGGGCTAGGCATGGTACAAAGAAACGGTTCGAGCCCCGTGAATTGCTTATTTTTGAAAAAAATAGTCTGAAACAAATACAGTGGATGTATAATAGATAAAAATGTTCATTCATACTTGATCACATCAAATACAGTTATTGGAAGTCAAATCAGAAAATATTGAAAAGGTAGCGAAAGAATATAAAATAATTAACTTCAGAGAAAGTAAAATAAAACTACCAAACTGACTTATTTAAAAAAATTTAAATTTATTCTTCACTCCTAACTAAAGTTTTTCCTTCTTCCTCTCCTCAGAGTCCCTGTTCCCACCTCTCCCCTCCTCTCCCCTACATCCATTCCTCTACTAAAATGACTTCTCAAGAGTAATGTCAGTCAAGTAAGAAAATGATAGGATGATATCTTTGAACACACACACACACTTTTTAAGTTACCCATTAGGCCAGACATGATAGCACATAGTACTTGAAAATCAGAGGCAAGTGGAGTCTGTGAGTCCCAGGTCATCTAGGGCCACATAATGAGACCTGGTCTAAAACAACAACAACAAAAAAATGATGCACTGGGAGTCTCAATCCATTGAGCGTTACACATCGTGCACATGTGCAACCACACATATGAGATCACTACACGGTGACCCATAAATATGTCTAAATGAAATGGTAAAATCCGCAAAGATGGAGTCATATAGACTTAAAATGTAGAGGTAAACATCGCCATAAGACTCTGCCTAAACAGAGCCTTGAAGAGACGCTTTCATGAGGAAAGGAGATGTTCACACAAGTTGTTCACTTTTGCCCTAACTCCAGGATCCTCTTCAGCTGTGCCTACTTGGTGTCAAAGTCATGAGCTGAGCTCGAGTTTAGCTACTGAGCTTTTCAATTCTGGATGCAGATCAGCTGAGTAAAATAAGTAAGTGTGTTGGCAAATGCAAATTATCACCAACTACATAGCAGGTATGTTATATATAACATATATTATTATACATGGTAGCTCTAGAAGAACAGCATTAGGGAGGTGGTTTAAAATAAGCGGCAAATCACTTAACCTCAATGGGAATTCACAGCGGAGTCATTTAGTAACCCTTTTAAGCCAAAGAGCACAAATCCACCCCAGGAGGCACATTCTAGCAGCCAAGAGACCCAGCTGTCCCCTGGGCTTTCAGGTCATTGCTCCTCGGTTGCATTGGCCACCTTAACACAGTGGCCTCCTTTGTTAGGTCTGCGTCCTTAGAAGTATATCAACAGCAACAGAGAAGTGACTGTGTAATTCTGCTAGAGGGGTTGTGAAAAGTTTGCTGCGATACTCATTAGGAATTTGAAGTCTCAAGGCTTTCCTTTTCTTTGTAGTTAAACCTGTGAAGGGGCCGTTTATGCTGTCAAAGTTCAGAAAGGCTTATTTGAAGGGCAAGTGCACATCTTTATGCATAAAATATCTTAACTAGAAATGGCAATGTCAGACCCTGAGATTGTTCATGGTCTCTTTTGAGTTTCTCCTGCATTCAGAGACGCGCCAAACACGTTAGGAAAATGGGACGCATCTGCACAAGGAGAAGACGGAGCCCGGTAATGCTTTCCCTCTGTGCCGGCTTTCCCCAGTGTCTAGCATTCTAGCTTTTTCCTGATCAGGCACCCTCCCTGCCTCCTAGCCCTGTTGTCTGCAGTTTGGCACCTGCCCTAGCAGTCACACCTTCCTCTCTGGTTTTGGAAGTCAATGTTTCTGTTATGTAAGAAGTCTGGCTTATTCCTCAGGATAATTTCTCTTCCTCTTTTAAAGAAAATTGACTATGAGTTGGAGGTGAGGGAAGAAAATTGGGCAAGTCTTCAGCACTTGCTCTATCGTTAGCCCCAGACTAAAATCAGTTACATGTTTCCTCACAGCCTTCCAGAACAGTTAGGTCTTAGCTTGTTCTCTCTCACACGTGCAACGATTGAGATGTGATCTGCAAGTCCAGGGGGGCAGGAGCGGGGAGAGGCACGTATGTATCAGGGCGTGGTAGGTGAGGACATCTGTGATAGGTGCAGGGAAACCTGTGAGTCACAAAGAATTCCAAACACGCAAAGTGCAGATAGCAGCCACACATTCAGCTATCCATTTGCCCACTAGGTATCTCTGAGGTTTGTGGCAGTACAGAACAGGGTACATATCTTCCCAGTTGACAAGACGTTTGCCTACTGCCCTTGCCACATCTGTTCTAATGCATGCCATGTAAAGTTTCTTGTTGGTCCCTAAGCAGGCCAGCTCTCTGAGTAGTAAAGTTGCAGGCTGTTCTGTCCCAAGTTATCCATACTGTCCATCCTCTCAGCAACACATCAATTTTTTATTTTGAGATAATGCATTCTGAGAGACTCTGAGCCATTTACAGAGCTAGATATTTTGTGTGTCCCCTTCTGAAAATGTTGTTTTTTCTAGGCATGTCTTTTTTTTTTTTTTTTTGGAGAAGAGTCACTCACACTGTGCCTAAATTGTGACAACAGCCACGCAAATAGTGGCAATGTTCTCAGAGTGGTTTCCACTGAAAACTGAGACTTGGAGTCTGAATAACTGAAGCACCAAGGACAGTGACACTGCAGCGCCAGGTTAGAAAAGAGCGATGGCTTTAATCCTGTGAGTGTCACAAGGCTCTCACACGGTGCATGCCATCTGAAGGAGCTCTGACTCCAGAGCAGCACAGTCTCCAAGTCATCTACCTGAAAATCTCCTTGTAAGAGTTCCACTCTGGTCTGTAGTTCTTTTCCTTTTTCTAAAAAAAAAAAAAAAAATATTTACTTTAGTTTTGTGTGCGTTGGTGTTTTACCTGTATGTATGTCCATATGCATGTGTTGTAGGCCCTGGAACTGGAGTTGCAGACAGTTTGAGTCTGGGAACCAAACCTGGGTCCTCCGAAGAGCAGCCAGTGCTCCCAAAACCTATACCCATCCTTAAAGCTATCTATAGCGCTCCCGAGGCTCTGCCCAAGTGACCTGAGCAAGTTAATCATTTTAAAGCGTGCGTTTTTAAATAGTGTGAAACCCTGACTAGGAAAGGGGGCCAGACACTTACATGTTTAATAGGCAAAGGAAGGGGTGTCACCAATCTACTTCTCACATTTCAAAAGAAATGTTGCCGGCGATGAGGAACCACAGCACGGTCCCCGAGTTCGTCCTCCTTGGGCTGCCTGGTGATGCTCACGTCCAGGCCTTGCTCTTTGTGCTTTTCCTGGTCATTTATCTTCTGACTCTCATGGGGAACCTGCTCCTGCTGGTGGTGGTCAAGGCTGACCCTCATCTCCACACTCCCATGTACTTCTTCCTGGGACAACTGTCCTTCCTTGACCTCTGCCACTCATCTGTCACAGTGCCCAAGCTCTTGGAGAACCTCCTCTCCGTGAAGAAGACCATCTCAGTGGAGGGCTGCCTGGCTCAGGTCTTCTTCGTGTTTGCCACTGGAGGCACCGAGTCCTGCCTGCTGGCAGTGATGGCCTATGACCGCTATGTGGCCATCAGCTCCCCTCTGCTCTACGGCCAAGTGATGAACAGACAGCTGTGTGCAGGGCTGGTGTGGGGCTCCTGGGGCCTGGCTTTTCTGGATGCACTCATCAATATCCTTGTCGCTTTGGATTTAGATTTCTGCGAGGCTCAGAGTATCCACCACTTCGGCTGTGAGCTGCCCTCCCTCTACCCTTTGTCTTGCTCTGACGTGTCTGCGAGCTTCACCACCCTCCTCTGCTCCAGCATCATCCACTTCTTTGGGAACTTCCTCCTGATAGTCTTGTCCTACGTTCGTATCTTGCTCACCATCCTGGGCATAAGCTCTGCCTCGGGGAGGAGCAAGGCCTTTTCTACCTGCTCTTCCCACCTCACTGCAGTGAGCTTCTTTTATGGCTCGGGGTTGCTCCGCTATCTATTGCCAAATTCGGGGTCCACTCAAGAGCTGGTCTTTTCTTTGCAGTACAGTGTCATCACCCCGATGCTGAACCCCCTCATCTACAGCCTGAACAACAAGGAGGTGAAGGCGGCTTTGAGAAGGATGATACAAAGATATTTGGAGTGTCTCAAATAGTGGCCTAAAAGCCAGGATGATGGGGAACTCTCTTGACCAATGCTGGGATGTGGAGAATGCATGGTGCTGGAATGTGGAGGGTGCATGATGCTGGGATGTGGAGAATGCATGGTGCTGGGATGTGGAGGGTGCATGATGCTGGGATGTGGAGGGTGCATGGAGCGCTGTGTCTCCACAAGTCCTTACCCCTTTTCTTAAAGGCGGGGAGTTACTTTCTTGGGATGATGCCAGTTTGGCCGTACTCAGAGGGTAAGATAAACCTGTGGTCTAACACCTTCTCTCTACAGTACTGTAGTCAGTCATTGTATGCAGTCTGAGTGACACTGTTGTTTTCTTCTCAGTCTGTTGTCAGCATTCTTCCAGAAACGAAACTCCACTTGTTCAGTGTGGCTCCAGGGAGACCATTTGTCATGCTGCCTCTGAGTCTTTTCTCAACCCTGAGTGGTGTTCACTCCTTCAGTTTTGTGGGTGGTAGAGAGATGAACACAGGGCCAATGGTAGGTCATTCACTCTCTGAGGGATCTGAAACTCGGGGAGAGATTCTGCAACACAGAGATCTGCCTTTCACCAGCAATGCTCTGCTGGTGTGTGCATGAGCCCTCACTATCAAGATCACCGGATCTATCCAAGATTTTATTCTTTAAAGTCCAGATAGACAAGCGTGAGCCGCGGTCAGAGTACATCACAGCAGTCTCACAGTGTGTCTTGTACCATGTTAAACCAATTACATAACTCATCCCATCTGAGCTACGACAAAAAAAAAAATGCATTGAGTAAACATGTTAGCCATCCCTACTCTAAAGAAGGAAAAACTGTCTCAGAGAGGCAAGTGATGAGGTTGGAATTTTGAGCCAAGCTGACTTGGAGCAAAACCTGTTCTCATTGCCATATTGATAATGAACCCTCCTGTGATCCTGGACTCAATTAATGAATTTTATTTTTAATGTTCATCATGGTTTTCTATTATTTTAAGTCGAGAATATATTTTGTCATTTTCAAAAAAAAATAAGGACTTTAAAGATGCACTGATATCACAACACACACACACACACACACACACACACACACACACACACACACAGACATCCAAGGACAGCTGGGACATCTGAAATTGCTTTTGGGACCCAGCCACATCCCTGGAGACTACAGATAACACACCTACTTTGGACGGTTTGCTCAATGGTCAAACCACACTCCCCATGAGGGGGCTGATGATGAGAGATGATTTCCCAAGTTATCCACATGGCTAGACAGACAGCTTTGCCATTCAGTCCCCATGGGGTCAAAGTGTCACACCGCAAGACTGCCAATGACCCAGCGAGTGATGGGCAGAACCCGTGTCACACACCCAGAAGAAAAGAACAGAATTTCAGCAAACATGCCTCTGATTGTGGAAGGCCACTGTGGGATTAGTGATAAGAATCCTGAGAGGGGTATAGATTAAATCGTTGTGGTAAAAACATATTTCCCAGAGTGCCTTCTTTGGTTTTGACTTATTTGCAAGCTGTCCGCTGTCACCTTCCCACTCCCTGTCATGTTGTATCCCTCGGTGGCAAAGAACATAAATTCCAGTTTCATCCATCTTCCTGCAGATGATGTAATAGTTTCATTTCTTTACAGACGAACAAGCTTTCATTGTGCCCATAGACCACTCTTCTATCTGTTGATGGCTATCTAGGCTGGTTCCAGCAATAAGCATGGATGTGCAAATATCTCAATGTTAGGACATAGAGTCCTTTGGTTAAGTACCAGGAATGGTATAGCTGGGTCACATAATAATTTTAATTTTAGCATTTGGAGGAACCTCTACACGGACTTCTATAGCGGGCTGTAGAGTTCACAGCCCATCAGTAGTGTTGAAGGTTCCTCTTTACAACAAACATGCCTGCTGGAATTTGTTGTTTATTTTTTAGAAGACCCATTTTCTTAGTGTGTGTGTGTGTGTGTGTGTGTGTGTGTGTGTGTGTGTGTGTGTG
>OU015748.1:121399528-121423939 GCA_907169655.1 Acomys percivali | reverse complement strand
TGTGTGTGTGTGTGTGTGTGTGTGTGTGTGTGTGTGTGTGTGTGTGTATGTGTGTGTGTGTATGTGTGCAGGTGCCTATGGGTACCTGTGGAAACCAGAAGAGGGCATCAGATATCCTGGAGCCAGACTTAAGATGCCTGTGAGTGGCCTGGTGTGAATGTTGGGAACTGAGTTTGGGTCTTCTGCAAAAGCAGCAGGCACTCTCTTTAGCTTTCATTTATTTTCTTGATGGCAGCCATCTGACTGGGACGAGAAAGCATCGTGATCAAGTTTTAATTTGAATTTCTCTGATGGCTTAGTATGTTGGATACTCTTTCAAATATTGGTTGACTGTTCATATTTCTTTTTTGAGAACTATTTCAGCATACTTATTGATTAGAATATATTAGAATATAAAATTGAGAATTTGTTTTCTAGTATATTTTTGTACTTTATAGATTCTAGACATTTACCCACTGCCCAATGTGTAATTAACATACTTTCCTGTAGGCCGTTTCTCAGCTCTGGCTATTGTTTATTTTGCCATGAAGAAGCTTTTTAATTTCATGCAATTACATTTACCACATCTTTGGATTATTTTATGATTTATTGGAGCCATTTTCAGAACATTTTTGTCAAAGCATACATTTTGAAGTGCTTTGTCAGTTTTCCTTCTACAATTTCAAAGCTTCAGATCTGATATTAAGGTCTTGAATTGATTATGAAGTGTGTGTGTGTGTGTGTGTGTGTTTGTGTGTACATGTGTGGTCTGTATGTGTGTGTATGTGTGTGTAGGGTGAGACATACAGATCTAGCTTTATTCTTCTATATGTTAATATCCACTTTTCTCTGTGCCACTTGCTGAAGACAATTTTTCTAATGTATACTGTTGACATATTTATAAAAAAATTAGGTGATATAGCTATGTGGGTTTATTTTTGAGCCTTTTCTTCTGTAAATTGACCTACATGTCTGGTTGAGGCTGATATCCTGCTGTTTTATTACTATGACTGTGAGGTATAATTTGAAGTCAGATGTTGTGACACGTTTGCCATGACTGTTTCTGTGTAAGTTCTCAGGCTCCTTTGGGGTCTCTGTACTCCCGTAGGATTTTGGGATTATTTCCTCTAGTTCTGTGAGGATAGTTTGTTAGAAATTTAATTTGGGTTGCATTTAATGTGGATCGCTTTGAATTTTTGGACTGCTCTCAGTAATATAGCTATTTCTGTAATCCATGAGCATGGAAGAGTTTTCCATCATTTAGTCCTTCGGTTTTTTCCTTTAGTGTCTAGAAATTGTCACTTGAGATGTTATTTACTTCCTTAGGCTTATTATAGCCTAAGTTTGTTTTTTATTCATTCTTTGAGAAATGCACATAGCATTTCATTTATTTGTTTGAGATGGAGTCTCTCTACATAGTTCTTGCTAGCCTGGAACTTTCTGTGTAGATCAGGCTGGTCTCAAACTTACTAAGATCCCCCTGCCTCTGCTTCCTGCATGCTGGGATTAAAGATGTGTGCCACCACACCTGGCCTCAGTATATTTTTTATCATAATCCCTTTCCTTCCTCAACTCCTCCCAGATCTTTCCCTATCCCTATGCACCCAGCTCAATGCTCTTTCTCTCTTCTAAAAAGAAAAAAAGAAAAGAAGCTGTTCAATCTCCATCCAGACAAAATCCCAGCACAGAGGGCAAGAAGTGGCCTTGAACTCACAATGATCCCTGGGTGCTGAGATTACAGGTGTGTGCCACCCTGCCCAGCCATCTCTCTTTGCTTTTTTATAACAATACATCATCAGTGTTCTCTAGAACAAAACTGATAGAGTGAATGTGCATATTATGGGGTACACTAGAGAGGCTTGCAGGTTGTGGTCCAGCCAGTTTAACAATGGCTGTCTACCCATGGAAAGTCCAACATTCCAGTAGCTGTTGAGACCACGAGACTGAATATCTCAGCTGGTCTTCATCTTCAATATGTGCCAGAGTCTCGAAGAAGTGAGTTCTAATGCCAGCGAAAGAAATGGACTTGCCGGAGGAAGCAAACGGGCAAAGAGCAAAAGCTTCCGCCTTCTGTGTTTTTCATACGGGCTGCCACCAGAAGATGTGGGCCTGATTAAAGATGGGTCTTTGTACTTAAAAAGATCTGGGTTTAGGGTGGATCTTCCCACACTGAATGATTTACTTAATAAAACTACCTCACAGGTGTACCTGGCTGTAAGATCCAGGATTTACTTCCAAGCTAGGGTCTCCTGATAGGGTCCCTCGGTGGAAGAACGGATATAGAAAATGTGGTATATTTATACCACGGAATACTATTCAGTTATAAAAACAAAGACACCGCCCAATTTGCAGGCAAACGGATGGAACTAGAAAAGATCATCCCAAGTGAGGTAACCCAGACCTAGAAAGACACACATGGTATGTCCTTATTTCTAAGTGGATATTAGCTGTAAAGCACAGGATCACCAGGGTTCAGTCCACAGACCCAAAGAAGCCAATTACAGACATAGATGATAAGGGTCCAAAGTCAATGGCGTAGGACAGATTTTCAGCAAGATTACAGAAGGAAACCTCCTCCCCAAACTAAAGGAGGACATAGCCATACAAATACAAAAAGCACACAGAACACCAAATAGACAAGACCAGAAAGAAAATCCCCAGAGGATATCATATTTAAAAACACAAAACATACAGGAGAAAGAAAGAGTATTGAAAGCCAGAGAAAAAAGTTGCCAGATAGATGGAACATAGAGTCGGCACGGCAGATAAGTGCACTTGTTGTTCTTGTAGAGGACCTAGATTTGATTCCTAGCACCCATGTGGTGGCTCACAACCATCTATAACTCTAGTGCCAGGGGGATCCAATGCCCACTTGTAACCTCTGTGGGCACCAGGCACACACCTGGTACATATCCACAATGCAGACAAAACACTCGACGCACATAAAATAATAAAACAAATAAATCTAAAAAGAAAGAAGTTGCCAGATAGAGATGAGTCCAGGAAACAGAAACATGAAAAAAAGGAAGTATTCAAATCAACAAGTCTCACCGAGAAGAGACTTGATACCCTATGAGCATATACAGGGGGAGGTAATCCCTCTCAGGAACAGTCATAGGGGAGGGGAATAAGGGGAAAATGGGAGGGAGGGAAGAATGGGAGGATACAAGGGATGGGATAACCATTGAGATGTAACAAGAATAAATTAGTAAAAATTAAAAAAAATCAACAAGTCATAATTCTAAAGCACATGAGGAAAACAAAGAAAGTGCCTAATCAGAGAAGCAAAACTTCATAAGAGATTCACATTATGAGTTACTGTATCCAATTATAAGTGAGTATATACCATTTCAGTCTTTCGGCTTCTGGGTTAACTCACTCATTATGATCCTTTCTAGTTCAATCCATTTGTCCACAAATTTTGGGATTTCCTTGTTTTTAATAGCTGAGTAGTATTCCATAGTGTAAATGTGCCACAGTTTCTTTATCCATTCTTCTACTGAGGGATACTTAGGCTGTTTCCAGGTTCTGGCTATTATGAGTAAGGCCACTATGAACATGATTGAGCATATGTCCCTGTTGTGTGCTGGAGCATCTTCTGGCTATATTCCAAGGAGTGGAATAGCTGGGTCTTGAGGAAGCCCTCGTCCCATGAAAGTTTTCACTTATCAGTAAATTGGGATAGATGTAAGGACATCCTATTGGGACTCTAGGTGAGAGAAGTATGAGAGAATGGGGAAATAGAAGGATCCAGAGGGTTCTAGAAACCTACATTAGAAGAACATTATGATGGGAGGATCTGGGCCCAGGGGCTCTGCTCAAACTATGGTACCAACCAAGGACAATATGTGCAGTAAACATCGAACCCTTACCCAGATCTAGCCAATGGACAGGACATTCTCCACAGTTGAGTGGAGAGTGGGGACTGACTTTTATATGAACTCTGGTACTCCATATTTGACCATGGCCCCTGGATGGGGAGGCCTGGTGGCACTCAGAGGAGGGATAGCAGGCTACCAAGAAAAGCTTTGATACCTTATGATCAAATAGAGGGGGGGAGGTCCCCCTCAGTCACAGACATAGTGGAGGGGAATAGGGTGAAAGTGGGAGGGAGGGAGGAATGGGAGGATACAAGGGATGGGATAACAATTTAGATGTAACATGAATAAATTAATTAAAAATGAGTTACTGTAAAAGTATTTCAAGTGTATATTAAGATATTTAAAAGTATTGCATAAAGAGTAACTTACATGTATACAAAATGAATGGCTATTAAAGAAAACAAAAAACATAATAAGAAAAAACATAAAAATGTTTATGAATTTTAAAAACAAGATCACGGCCATCAAAATAAACATATGAATATGCGACATAAACCGCAGCCCATGTTTATTGTTGGACTGCATCAGGTTGCCAAGGAGGAAGCTCTTACAGAGAAATCCATGCATAAGAGTGTGTGGAGCAGGCTTTCTGTGGAAGTCAGTCAGCTCTCAGAAGCCCTAGCGTTCTTCCAACAGAAAGATGTGATACAGGAATCAAGAAAATCAAATCTGAAGAGGGAACCTCTTAAGAAATAATTCGAACGATATTTTCATAGTTTAATAAAGGCACATGACTTCTCAAGGATATCAAATCAGTAGCAAAGTTTATTTGAGACAGGAAGAAATTGTTAGTAAATGTTAAGAGAGGGAGCATCCAGCGTTAGCATGGAACTGTTGAAATGGGAAGCTCTTTATTCCCATCACTGCTCCTGGAAGCTGGCTGGACACTAGGCAAATTAATACATACTCTATGCTAAAATGCAAAGAATTAACTTAAAATATAGATAAAGACATCAACAGGGCTGGCTTGTCTAAGGCAGATGCCATCCAAAACCATCTAAACAGACTGGAAAAATAAGCACATTATAAAACAAAACAAAACAATAACAAAAACCACTCCTAAAGGCTGAATGTGGATGCATGAGAGAATGCAATGCCCTTGGGACAGGGGGCAGGGGACCTTCATACCCCTGTTCCCAGTTTCCTTTTCTTTTCTTCCTCCTCTGAGAAATGTGAAGAAACAAAGGCTGAGAAAGTCTCCCGGTAGACACAGTTCTCATCAGAACCATGGAAAGAAGCAGACAGTGGAAGGGGGAGCTTTACGTTGCTCCAACAAACAGCTGAAAAGTGATGCTCACAAAATAACCTCCCCAAATAAAACAGAACTCTCAGCAAACAAAACACAGAAGGCCTATCGCCATAAGACCAACTCTACCGAGACAATGAACGGGTTTCCCTACTTAGATGGAGTGTGATAGAGACGTGAACCTTGGATGAAGACTACAGAGATGCAGGAACTGAAGGTAAAGGAAACCCTTAGACATTTTCTGCCTCAAAGTCTGGTTAAAGGGGAACACGTACATATAAATATTTATGTATAAGGACAATGTGTGACAAAAATGCACACGAGGACAGGGACAGAGAACTGAGACACATGTAGGAAAGCAGAGTTAAGAGATTTTATACCACTCTAATGACACACTTACCAAAATGACATCAGATTATTTAAAAGATGCATTTGGTAGCTCTCTAGACAACTACTAAATGCAGACTAAAGCCACTATGATCAAACTGAACAACAACAACAACAAAAAGCCCCACTGTATACTTTCTATAAAAAGCAAAATTTAAGAGTATCATGCACTAAAGGAAAATGACGTAGTAAGATGTGGCATGGAAGAATAAAGAAAGGTGGCTCATCTGGGCGAATTTTTCAAAATATCCTTCAGAATAAAGACTTTTGGAAAGAAAGGTAATTAGACAATGATAATGTAATTTTGTCCCCAAAAGGCATAAAAATATAGATGTGTATGATCTAAAGTTACAGCTTCAAAGATAAGCAGGGAAAAACCCTATAGGCATGAAAATAAACACAAAGTCACAGCTGTAGGTGGACACCGAAACACTGTCGTTGCTGGTTACTATAGACATCTGCAGAAAGTCTGTTGAGGTAGATAATACCAGTGTGATCCATCCATTTAACTGTTTAATTCATAAAGCTTGAGTCAACACTAGAGGAAAACATTTTTCTCCACGTACACAGATTATTTGACGAGAGATACCATATCTTAAACTTACAAAAAAAAAAAAAAGCATCAAATTTAAAATAACAATCATACCATGGACTTCAGACCTTCAGGGGTAAAAAAGCCAGCATGATATATACAACCTTGTGCTTATTAGTTTGGTGACTTAGATGAAGCAGCCACATTCCTCGAAAGGACCAAAGCATCTAAATTTAGTAAAGGAAAACAGGGCGGTTTGTATTAGAACATCTTTCATAAAATGAATCAAGCAAAAACATTTCATGGATGGTCTTGTTGGTGAATTCTGTTGGTCCTTGAAGAGAGAATGATATATACTGTATATACACTTAATTCCAGAAAATAGAAAAGAAGGAAACAGCATCTGTCTACTTTTGATCATTAGTGGATGCTTACAGTATACAGTTCCACACAAGCATATTAAGCACTTTGTGTTTACCCCAACTCTCCTTTTTTTTCCATCCTCTTTGTTCCTCTAGACAGTTTGCTTCTGCTTTTGTGTCATATATACATACATGATCTTATATATCAGCATAAAATCCAGAAATCATATATATGGTCATTGTCCTAGACTGGTTCAATAATTTTCATAATACGATTCTTACTAGTTACATCCGCTTTTTTTCTTCATGTCTGAGAACTTCCGTTATATGCACTTAGTACATTTTAAAGCCACTCCTCTGTTGATGGACACCTCTGTTGGCTCCATGACAAGCTTCGGTATGAAGTACCCCAGTGATGTGTTGATGGGGGGGTTCTTTGGGTACATGCTCAGGAGTGGAACAGCTGAGTCATATGGTAGATCTCTTTAGTTTTCTGAGGAGCCTCTTTCCTGACAAGACTGCTTTACATTCCCACCAGCAGTGTGTGAGGGACCCCTGTGTCCACATCCTCATCAGCTTTCTTTCTTTCCTTAACGATGACCATTCTGACTTGGGTCACACAGACTCTCAGGGTAGCTTTAATTTGCACTTATCTGACGACTGGTGAGACCGAACGTTTTTATATGTTAATTGGTCACTTGTACGCCACCACTTGAGACTAGTTTGTTTATTTCATTGGCCTATTTATTGATTGGATTGTTTGACTTATTAAGTTTTTGGAGTTGTTTGTAGACTCGATATGGATTTCTTGGGTGTGTAGCTAGCAAAGATTTTCTTCCATTCTGTAGGCTGTCTCTTTGATTCTTTGTTTCCTTTGATGTACAGAAGCTTGTTAATTTTAAGGGGCCCTTTTGTCAGTGTTAGCACTATTTCCTCAGGCACTAGAGACCAATTCAGGAAATCCCTGAATAAGTCTACATCTTAGTATTTACCTGACTTTTTATATTTACTTGGGTAAATATTCTATATTAACTGTATTTGGTGCTTTTCTTGTTGCCAAGCACCTGACAACAACAACTTAAGAAACAGACATTTACTTTGGCTCAGTTTGGGGGTGCCATTGGTCATGATGGGATGGCATAGCAATGGGAGTGTGAGACTGATGGTTGCATCCGCGTCTGCAGCTGGGGAGCAGAAAGATGAATACTATTCCCTCCCCTCCCCCCTCATCCCCTCCCCTTCCCTGCAGGTGTAAGGTTATTATGTAATTCAAATGCTGATTTCTGTACACCTAATATCTGGTTCTGAGAATCTCCTGTCTCAGTGTTGTCCCTTGATGTGTCAATAAAGCAGTTTACAGCCAATTACTAAGCAGAGGAGAGAATAGGGTTGGACTCCCTGCCAGCCAGTTGAGGAGGAGTTAGAGGAAGAAGTGGGGGATTCAGCCAGTGGAGAAGTCCAAGAGACATTAGGAGAGAGAAAGCTGGAACATGAAAAGCTACAACGTGCAAGTACCTCTGGGATGTAAGTAGGGAGGAAGCCAAATTAACTTAGAGGGCTAAGAATAGAGTAGTAACTGATCAGTTATTGTGCTGTGAAGCTTGTTATTAAACAAACATAAAAGAGTATGTTATTTGCATGATAGCCAGGTTAAGAGAGAAACTGAGAAACAAAAGGTGTTTTATAAAAATAACCTTAACACTTCTCTTCCCTACATTCTCATCCCCTCCCCTCCTCCTCCACCTTCTCCCTCCTTCCCTTCTTCCTCTTTTATTCATTCTGTGAATTCAGACTATGGGATGTTTCCGCCTATATTTAGGTTGAATTTCTCCACAGATAAACTTTGGAAATGCCATGACATAAGAGCCCCAGAATTATGTCATTTAGATGAGTCTAAACCTAGTCAAGTTACATGGAAAATTAACTTCACACAATCAAAAGGAAGAAATGGGGGCTGTGCTGAATAGTTTTATGTCAACTTGTCACAAGCTAAAATAATTTGAGAGAGCTGGGCATGGTGGTGTACGCCTTTAGTCCCAGCAGTCGGGAGGCAGAGGCAGGCGGATCGCTGTGAGTTTGAGGCCAGCCTGGTCTACAAAGTGAGTTTCAAGACTGCCAGGGCTACACAGAGAAACCTTGTTTTGAACCCTCTCCCCCAAAAGTAAAATGTTTAGGGTTTGAGAGAATGGATCAGTGGTTAAGATCACTGGCTACCCTTCCAGAGGTCCTGAGCTCAATTCCCAGCACCCACATGGCAGCTCACAAACTCCAGTTCCAGAGGATCTGACACCCTCTCACAGACATACATGTAGGCAAAACACCAATGCAAATGAAATAAATAAATTACTAAAAAAGCCATTTGAAAGGATGGAACCTCAATTATGAAAACGAATCCATATAAGATCAGTGTGTAAGCAGGCCTGTAATGTATTTTCTTAGTGACTGAGGAGGGAGGGCCCAGCTCATTGTGGGTGGAGCCATTCCCGGGCTGGTGGTCCTGGGTTCTATAAGAAAGAAGACTGAGCAAACTGTGGGGAGCAAGCCAGTGAGCAGCATGCCGCCATGGCCTCTGCATCAGGTTCTGCCTCCAGATGCCTACCCTATTTGAATTCCTCTCTTAACTTCCTTCAATGACAAACAGTGGAATAGAAGCATAAGCTACATAAACCCTTTCCTTCCCAAATTATTTTTTGGTGTTTTGTCTCAGCAACAAAAACCCTGAGACCGAGGTACAGAAAAAGAGTAATGGAACCAACGCAAGATCAAGACATTCTCATCAGAGCAAACATTATGCTCTGTATCTCCATGCCCAGCATCTGGGGCACCTAGCGATGTCAAGCGAGTTCCAAAAGGCCTTGGCAGTACCACTCCTTACGGCTTGCCACTTGCATCCTGAATGATCCTTGGGCCGACTCCACTAAGTGTCTACCATTTTTCTTGGCAGATGGCTTCTTCAACATTCTGGGGACTCCACTGCAACTTAAGCTGTCTGGCCACAGCTTCGCGCCTCTCCTTCTCACAGGCAGCCTCCCTCTCTGGGAGGAACTTGTTATCTGCTATCAAGTTCCTCAATGCTTTGCCTCTCAGGCTTTCCTGAGAAACCTCAGTGGAAGCTCCCACAATCCCCTATCCTTGCGCATTCCTGAAAAGCCAGAACCACATATAGAATGTAAGTGCGGCGGCAGACTTGAGCAGTAGCCGGGCCCTCCTGAATTAACAGTGAGATTTGCCTCTGATGATCCCGAGAATGTTCCCTAGGTCTATGTGAGTAGGGCGCCAGAGAGAAACTCTATTCTCAAAGTCTTTTATATGAGTTGGTTCTAACACTGGAGACCGGAACACATGGTTTATCATCAATTCCCCAAATGTCTTCAAGACATCTTTCCTATAGGCCCAGTTAAAAGCACCTGGTCCCTCTTTAACAGCACTAATCTCTCACAACTATGAGCTCTTTGTTTGTAGGTTTTTTTGTTTGTTTGTTTGGTTTTTCGGTTTTGGTTTTTCAAGGCAGGGTCTCTCTGTGTTAGCCTTGGCTGTCCTGGACTCTCTTTGTAGACCATGCTGGCCTTGAACTCACAGCGATCTGCCTGCCTCTGCCTCCTGAGTGCTGGGATTAAAGGCCTGTGCCACTACACCCGGCTTCGTGCTATGTAGCCCAGGATGGCCTCATGATGATTATACTTCAACCTCCTGAGTTAAGTGATTAAAGGTATGCAGCACCACACCCAGCTGGTTCTGTGTGTGCCTACGACTTCAAACGAGCTCCTCCTAGGGCCACCTTGCACATTTGCATACCTTTCTGCTCTCCCATTTGCTCTCGATTCTCACCGTAAGCAGGCGTAAAAGCAACCATGCCATATCTTGAGTGCTACGCTATCTTAAGTTGTCCTCCATTGTATTAATTAGTCTGTTGCTTTTGAATCAGCCTCATTTAAAATTTTAGGACGTGGGAAAATGCACGCAAACTCTTTGCCTAAATGTAACACGAATGTCCTCGAGTCTAATTCCCAGTAGAAGTCCTTCTCTCCACATGAAACCTCATGAATTTGGTCCCCACTGACTGAATTCCTATTAGAGTTCTGCTTTTCTGAGCTTGCACCAGAATTCCTTTAAGTTCTGCTTACGGAATTTTGGGGCTTCTATAGTCTGCATCTCTGAACTCTTCCAACTTCTTTCTGCAAACCAGTTCCAAACGCCCAAAGCTTTGTGGTGAGATTTGGTTGCAGCCATAGTCCTGCCCACTTGGTACTCATCATCCATGTTAGTTACGTTTGCGTCCCTGTGATGTGATGCCCAATAGAGGCGACTTCAAGAAGGAAATACGTAGTTTTAAGTTTTAGAGGGCTTGGTCCACCTTGGTGGTAAGGCATGGCAGAGCTCAGATATGGTGTCAGGAGCACACAGATACTACAGGGTTTACAGGCTAGCCTCTGGAGAGTTTACATTGTAGGATTATAGAAGACAGAGAGTGCGAGAAAGGAGGACAATGTCTACTTAAAGAAAACGGCTTCCATCTTCCGAAGTCTGGGCAGATGTGGACCTTCAGGTACATGAAGTTCAAAAGCCCCCAAGAAGCTTTCACCTAACCATCTCACCAATAAACATTATAGTCAGCCTTTCAAAGTTTAGAGGCAGCAATAACCCTGAGGGGAACAGGAGAAGAAGCCAGTCGTGTAGGAAGGGGCTTCCAGAGGGAGGTCAACAGAGTCCCTGCCGAGCAAATGAAGAATTGAGAGTGGAACAGAACATTCAACATTCATGTGGTGAGGGGAACATGTCAAGTCAAGGGGCTGTACCCAGAAATCCTGCCTGTCAGAAATGAGGGTGACAGGGTCCCACGCAGAAACAAAAGCTGACGGACTTCATCTTCATTAGACTAGCCTTCCAGGAGGTGTTGAGGGGGGGGGTTTATGTCGAAAATTAAACACCAATATATCAACACACAAATTCACTGGCAAAGATAACAACCAGTAAAATTAGGCTTTCCTAATACTGTAGTTTTGATGTCTAAACCCACTTATAGCTTTAGTATAAGGATTAAAAGACAAAGGTAAAAAAATAATGATGCTGTGATAATATATTAATTATATACTATAAAAGTTGCAAATTTTAAGATTAAAAAGAAAATGTGAGAGAAAGGAATAAAATGGCAGTGCATTTGTATGTAGTGAAAATTAAGGTGCTGTTGGCTTCAAAAGTTGTTATAAATATATTTCTATATAGGCTGTGCAAGAAGAAAAGTGTTGTATATTCACAGACGAGAAAGGAAAAAGATCACCCAAAAAAAAAAAAAAAAAAAAAAAAAGATCACCCCTTCCAATGAAAGACTGAATTACAAAGGAGAACAAGAAGAAGGGACAACGACGAAGCGGCTGTGGTAAATCTTGACTTTACCCACAATCACATTAGCCCATTTAATCAAAAGATATAGAGTGCTTTATAAAAAATTTAAAACATCCAACAGAAATATCCAACCATGTCCTGCCTTGAGATGACTGACTTTAGAAGACAGACGACAGACAGACAGACAGACAGACAGGCTACAGTGAAAGGACGGAGTAAAAATTTCCAAATAAAAGGAAGCCAAGAAAGAAGGGGTGGGTATACTCATATGTACATCAGTCCAAGATAGCAATAAAAAAAAAACATCATGTTGTAATGAAGAGGTTAATTCATGAAGATGTTGTAACAGCTATAAATATGGGCAGGCAACTCAAATGGGAGATCCAAATAAATACTGCAAATATTAACAGATCCGAAGCAAGAGATGGAGAGTAGTAAATAACAGCATGGGAAGTTGACGCTCCTAGCAATGGACAGGTAATCTAGAAAGAAATTGAATAATAAAAATTGTACCTGAGTAGCACATTCGGCCCAATAGCAGTAGAATATTTTCTTTTAAAAAAAAAAACATCTGGAACTTTTCCCAAGATAGATGTGAGGCCACACGTTTTTAATAAACTTAAAAAGATTAAAGTCATATAATATCTCAATTCTAGCCACAGTGATATGAAAAATATAAATAAGAAGCTAGAGGAAAACTAAATATTTCTCAGATACCCAGAGATTAAACAATACACAGTCAAATAACCAATGGATCAAAGAAGAAATTAAAAACATACATCCTAAAGTGATGAGGAGATGGCTCCATTAGTATAATGCTTGCCATGTAGATATGAAGATCTAGGCTCAGATCCTTAGAACCCATGTGAGAGCTGTCCATGGTGGCCCACATGTGTAGCTCTCATGCTGGGAGATGGTGGGGAGCTCTGGAGCTCACTGGACAGCTAGTCTAGGTGAATTGATGAACCCTGGGTCTAGCGAGAGACTGTCTCAAAAAAAGAGGTAGGGACGGATCAGGAAAGACACTTGAAGATACCTACCATTAACCTCTGGATTCTACACGCATGTATATACACACCCTCTGTTGACATGCATGCACACAAATGTATATACACACCCTCTGCAGATTGACACTATTGCAAGGATGATCATTAAAAGACCTCTATTCACTCCAGATAGAGAGCCCATGACAGACCTAGGTAAGGATCTCATTGGAGCCCACCTTGGTGAAGCAATGTGTTGTATTGGGGTAATTTATAGGAACATGGGTTGCTTACAGAAACAGAAATACTCAAAGATAGCTGCATCACCAAAGCCCACCTCAGCATGGGTGATATGATAGTTCACAAACTCTGCAAGTCTGGAGCTGCATAACTTGCAGGTAGCTTGACAGGATGGAGTCTCTTCACCAAGCAGGACAGAGGGCCTTTGCCTCTTCCAGGCAGCCTAGCTGGTCTGAACTTCTAGGAAGCCTTGCTGGTCTTCTTCAAGGCATCATCTCTTGGACATTCTTGGAGAGGGAGAGGGCCCAGTATATATGATCAGTTTCAGGGACTTCCTAAAGCTTTTGGGTTGTTTTTCCTGAGCTTTAATGAGCTTCCATGCAGAACGGAATGTTTCACCTCCCTTAGACACCCTGTGCCATAGCAAGCTTCCAAGCAGCATGGAATGTTTCAGCTCAGAGAAAATTGCTACATGCCAGTGTCCCTCCACATGTACCCAGCCACATGAGCACACACACACACACACACACACACACACACGTGCACACAAGGAATGCATATTTGTAAAAAATAGATAACAACAGGTGTTTAAGAAGCTATTAGTGACTGGCAAGAGGACCCAGGTGGTAAGGATGGTTATGGTGCAAGCCTGGTGGCATCCCTGGAACTGTGTAAAAATAGAAGGTGAGAGTTGCTTCTTAAAGTTGCCCTCTGACCTTTACATACCTGCCTTTACACATGTTCCCACTCACACATTATGCCTGTGTACACGCATGTGCACACACACACACACACACATGAATGAGTTAAAAAATTTTAAGGTAGGCTATGGAGAAACCAGAAAATTTCCATGCTCGTAGTGGAAATTGAAAATTATTAGTCATATTATAGAAATATTGGGGTTTTCTTCTGAAAATGACTGTTGTGGCTTGAATGAGAATGGCTCCCATAGATCTGTGTGTTTGAATGCTTAGTGCCCGATTGGTGGAAGTTTTTGGAAAGGATTAGGAGGCGTGATCTTAGAGGAAGTGTGCCTTTAAAAAAAAAGATTTTATTTCATTTTGTTGGCACATACATTTATCTTATTACATGTAAGTAGAAAAATTATATACAGCATGAAGAACCACGAAACAATCAGGGATCATATGAATGTTACATTCATGGTGTTTTTAGCTAATTGCATTTGGCAACCTTGTAGAAAACATCTTTCCTATCTTGGTGAGTCTAAAATTCTGAATGAGAATCAATATCTATCATATTTCATCTCCGTCAACTCAAAACCTCTATCTAGACCTAAACACATCTGGACTCCTAAACAGCTAAGGCTAATTCTAAGACTTAAACTAATCTGGTCTTCAGCATCAGAGACTTGAGAAGGAATGGAAACTTAATTACTTGAGTGAACCAGAAGTGCAGGTTAGCAGGTTCCAAAATGAGAAGGGGAAAAAAAAAAAAAAAAGACAGAGGCAGTTTGCTCTCTATAACGTTAGAACATCATCTTTATCCTTCTGGCCCAATATAGCTGACAGACATATTTGTGAGACAGGAACAATTGAGGACTTGCTTACCCTGTCTTGGCAGAGTTTGGCCGTTGACTCTGCCTGTAGAGGAAGTGTGTTTCACAGTGAGTGGGTATCAAGGTTTCAAAGTCCTGTGCTATTCCCAGTGTACCCTACACCTCCAGCTTGCAGATCAAGACATGAGCTCTCAGCTGTTCCTACTGGCATGCCTTTGCTCCACCATCATGGACTCTAACCCTCTGAAACTACATACTCAGTTGTCTTAACAGGGTGCTCTGTCAGAGCAACAGTCACTAAGAGAGTGTGTTACAGGGTTACTATCTGAACTAGAATTGTATTCCTGGTGTACACCACAGAGAGTCAAAACATAAAACTTACATCAACACAAAATGTGCATATACTAATAGCCATATCATACCAGCCCAGACCCAGAAATAATCCAATGCATCTCAGTTGCTGGGCAGATAAACAGTGGGCATACCCATTGTGCTAGCCAGCCTCTCACTGCTGTGACAAATATCCATATCTCACAAAAATAAGTCTAAAAGAGGAAAGTTTTATTTTGGCTCATGGTTTTGAGGTTTTAGCCCCTGTAGGATTAGTTCCATTGTTTCTGGGCTCTTGTGAGCTTGGGCATCGTGATGAGGAGGGTATGGAACAAGAAGATGGGTCATATCACAGGGTGTAGGTAGAAGAGGGGAGGTATCGTCCAAGAACATTTTGCCTCAGTGACCTATTTTCTCTATGGAAAATTTCCAGAACTTTTTCCCAAATAGCGCCAACAACTGGGGACTAGCATTCAACTCATGAAACTTTGGGGCATCTCATATTCAAACCATAACATGATCACAATGGAACATTACTTTGTATGAAAGGAGTAAAGTTTTGATTCATGTTGCAAGTATGAAACATTATGATAAGTGATAGAAGCCAGGTACAAAAGGCTATGTACAATATGTGGAAAGGAATGTCAGAAATGCTCAGTCTCACTGGAAAGTCCTGGGGCTATTGGTGTCACTGTGTGCCTGCGCTAACCCTGGTAGTTCACTACCATGAAAAGGATACAGATAGGATTCTTACTGTGACTCTTTTTTTTTTTTCCCGCCAGTGTTCCGAGATCACATTTTTAAGTGGTTTTCTTCTGTAACAGTAGAATAGATAGCCTCTATAGATATCTTACCCTGACGCCAGTCAAATATACACCTAGTAAACTAATATTGTTGAGAGGTATGTTATCCAAATTATGAGACCAGGCTACAAAGGCACATACTCTGATAATTACAGCACAGGGCTGGAGCACAAAAGGACTATCCAAGTGCATACATGTCCAAGTGCAGGCATAAAATGCCCAGTGTAGAGCTCACTACAGCAGATGTAACTTATAATTATCTTGAGTAGTTATCAAGAGGACAAAGGCTTTATGATGAATCTACTATGAGTATTTTTTTTAGTGCATAAAAATGAGTTCATTGAGTACTTCCTGTAGGCATGGGAAAGATCACCCAAATATGCAATTAAAGGACAAACTTAATCTAGACCATTCATAGATGTGGATCACTCTCATAAAAGGTACCTTGAGCTTATCTGCTAAATCTTTTTGTGATGCAAAGTAGATCTTATACTTAATGGTTGAATGGAAGATTGTTTGTAATTTCTTATGTAACAGAGTAACAATGAGATGTTTACTCTTGTTCCTCATTTGGCCCTTTGGTCACTCAACACAGTTGTTCTTATGAACCTATTTCATGCACACCTGGGAGAGTGATCAGGACGTAAGCGCAATAGTCTTAGCTTCTATGGTAAATCTCAGTTGGTTCCTTTGTTCCCCTTGGATTTTGTCAATGGTGTCTTCCTACATAGGGGACAGGTTTCTGTCTTTCTGTTCCAGCGAGCTGTCATCAGCACAGCAAGACCTCTCATCCAATCATTCAAGGTGATTGCTTTAATCCAGAGTTTTCAAAGAGAATGCATAATAGAGTCCCCTGTTGCCCTAAAAAAAAAAAAGTTCTGTTTAATTAATGATGCCAAAGCCAATGACTCTGGGGAATGCCTGGCATCGAGTCAGCTGCCTCTTAGACTCCCTAACTCAACCCACTGGCCCCACTGACTCTAAGGCAGGCTGCCTTCCTGATGGTACACTGGAGGGGTCTTTCTTCAGATAACACTAACAGCAAACTGTTAGTCGCTGAAGGTGTCAAAGTGGACAAAAGATTGTGTGATCAGTTTTAAGAAACACAAAAGAATTTGCTCAAAAAAAAAATGGAGTGCATTGTGATGGTTCCTAAACAGACATCAGGAAAGTGTCCTCAACTGTCTAGGGGAGCTCTGGAGCTTCTGTAAGCACACGTCTCACCCAGCTCCCCGCACTGAGGACTATATACATCTGCAGCTGAGTAGCGAGGGATGTGCATTTCTGATGGGAATCACCTGAGGTAAGGTGCACTTGCTGCTTGAGCTGTAGGGTACATGCCAGGGCATACTAATTAGTGGCCCTTGGCTGCCCAGATGTTCACGTTTCTTCTCTTAGCTTCTTGAGCCATCTTTTCCTTCCTTCTCTCTCTTTGTGGCTTCCTAAGACATGGTTGTTTCATTTCAAATTCCTTTCATCTGTCTTTCTCTGTTCCTAGCTTTCCTACACACATCTCCAGGAGGAATCCCTTCTCTTGGATCAAAGCTGTTCTTATGGTTCTCAGACAGACTCTCTTCTTTCTCTTTTGGTATATTGATAATTTAAATCAAACTGCAAACAGCTTGTTAAAGCTCTTTTATTATTAGTTAAATTCTCACAGCACTGAACACTAAAGGTGGGGAAAATTGGGGCTGCAGGGTTGGCTCAGTGGTTGAGAGCATGTACTGTTCTTTTAGAAGAACCAATTTTGGCGCCCAGCATTCTCGTTGAGCAACTCAGAACTGCCTGTGACTCCAGTTCCAAGGACCCAACACCTCAGCTTCTGAGGCACCAGAAATCATGTGTGTGTAAAACCTAAGGAAAAAAAACTGTTAGTTTAAAAATTGTCAATAGCCTTGAACAGTCCAGTAATATGAGACTGTTTCCTATTTCTGTGCCTACTGGACAATTGTGGCATTAGAGGCGTAAAGTGAAGGGCTCAGGGGACAGCCTTATTAGCATGGAGGACTGCAAGTGTCAGTGGCTGAGCCCTCACCACACAGCCTGAAACACTGCTACGGCTATGTGGGTAACACAGCACAGAGAAAATTAACCCCTGCTTTTCCTCATGCTAATAAATCTTTGCCCTCCCATTCTCCTACTGTAGGGACCCAGAGGGACACGAACCGGATTCCTCAGTTACTTTTGTTTTGGTTACTGTTTGCCATGTTTTATGTGGACTCGGTAAGTTCTATGCATATTTTTGTATCAGAGATAATGATTCATATCAGTCACTTAACAAAAACAAAAAAGGAGCATATAAGACCGCTGTTTAAGTTACACAGTTAAATATATAATATATATCTAGAGAGTGCATTGGTGAGGGAGTGTGCGCAAACCAAGCAAAACAGTTTACCAGAAATTTACATCACATACGAGGTAACTTTGTATTTTTGGTTCTTGTCTGTCTGTCTGTCTTTTGAGACAGGGTTTCTCTGTATAGCCTTAGCTGCCCTGGACTTGCTTTGTAGATCAGGCTGGCCTGGAACTCATAGAGATGCTCCTGCCTCTGCCTCTTGAGTGCTGGGATTAAAGGTGTGTGCCACCATGCCTGGTATGAGGTAACTTCGAGTGTACATGCTTGTGTATGTTAATACAGAGGCCAAAGGACAACTTGGGTGTTTTTCATTAGGTGCTTTTTGTTTCTGCTTTTTTCAAACTTTATGTTTTTGTGTGTGAGTGTTTAGCCCACACAGATGACTATGTACCGTGTATGTGCCTGGTGCCCACAGAAATCAAGAGAGGACATGGGATCCCTAGGACCAGAGTTACAGACACTTGGGAACTGTCATGTGGGTCCTGAGAATCAAACCCCAGGTCCTCTGGAAGAGCAGCCAGTGCTCTTAACCACTGAACCATCTCTCCAGCCTCTTGGTTTTACTTTTGAAAGTGGCTCTCCCTGGCCTGGAACTCTACAAATAAGCTCAGTTGGCCGGCCAGTGACCCCCAGGGTCTGCCCGTCTCTGTCTCTGCATGCCCTCACAGCTCCTAAGCTCAGGTACTCAGCTTCTGCAAGGCAAACGCTGACCGCCACTTCAGCCCTTAAAGACATCTTAAAATCTGAATAGCTTTAAACACACATGCATACATTAAGCATGTATTTGTACTCTAATATAATTCAGCCTGAGTCTAGCATTTTATTTTGCTTACTATGCACTCACCTTTCCCTTTACATAGCGCTGTGCTAGTTCACCTGGAGAAGTTGCCTGGTTGAATCATTTGAAAGTGCAAGATGACCATGACCCTTGAACAGTCAACCTTTAATGCTTATCTGCTCATGCTCTCTTGTATTACCTCAGCCCCCACTGCCACCCTAAGACAGTTATCTGTAGCTCAAATGCTACCTAATGCTTGGGTATTTCTGCGGGCCTGCCTATGAGTGTGGGCAGACATGTGCCACAGCGGATGTGTGGGGCTCAGAGGATAGCATGCGGAAGTCAGGTCTCTTCTTACACCTTGGGGATGGAGGACGGTCCCAGGGATGGACCTCAGGTCATCAGGCTTGGTGGCAAGGACCTTTACCGTCTGAGACATCTTGCCTGCCTTTGAGTTACTCTTTAACAGACGGCACACAAAGCCTTCTGTACTTCATTGCCTACGTTGTACACAGTGCATTGCAGCACCACACTGTCTTCAAGATGGTGTCTCATCTAAGCAAGTCTTACGCAGTTATTGTCTTAATAGCAGAAAACTCTACTGTACATCTGGTGAAGCTAGCAGTCCAAGGTGAGGTGAAAAGGAGGTTGGTTTCCCTGGAGGCCATTTTCCTTGGCCTGCTTTCTTACTGTGTCCCCATATAGGCGTGACATCATTCCTTTTGCCCCTTGCTGTGGACGACTTCACTATGTAGTCTACAGGGTCAGGGTGAACCTTAAGCACTGGGATGTGACTTTGGGTGCGAGGCAGTGAACTTTGCTGTTGGTGTTCCCCCTGGCACGCAGGAATGGGTGCTCTGTGAGAGGACCTCAGCAGCTGCACAGTGCGCTCAGCCGGCTCTCCTTCCCCGTGCAGGAGTCCTGTGCTCATCTTTGCCAGTTGATTGTACAGCAGGGATCTCTGTGGTTGGCTCATAAATCTACTGAGATCCTGCTGCATTCCAGCATCTACCAGTTTAAAGAAATGCTACATAAACCAAAACCAAGCAAGGTGCCTCCCTTGCCAACACCCCAACCTATCTAACTGCAGAGGAGAGAGAGGAAGGCATTGGGACACATTTAGAAAGCGTTTGCTGCTCAGCTTTGGCCTCTGTCACTTTTCTCCGTCTTGCTTACGTCAAGTGTCTGCTAGCAGAGGAACTGCAGACTCTGGAAGCTCAAACTTCAGCTCTATGGATCAGCTTGTCCTCTTCCCCCCACTCCACACCCCTGCTCTCATCTTATTCTACCATCAGTGAGAAGTACCGAGGGCCAGTTATGCTGCACGCTATCTCTTATTTAGTTCTGAGATGAACGGCTCTCAAGGGGCTTTTTCTCTTGGGCAAGAGTTAATTAACTCCACCCCTCACCCATCCCTACGGCAGTGCTAGAATCTAAAAGAAAGCCTTTCATGCTGTATTCCACAATTGCTTTAAATTTGTTGTGTAACTCACATAAAATCAACGGTGGATGACATTTTAGGCATTATGAACAGCCAAAATGTAATTTTTATTTTATTTTTAAAAGGCTCTGCCCCACCCCCACCCCAGAGTCTCTAAATGACTTCAAGGGAGGAACCCACGGAATGAAGTGACTAGCATTGACTTTTATTATACTGGCCATTTCTGGACAGGGTTCATAATGTAAAGCTGGCACTCTGTCACTGTCACTGTCACCACACAGCCCTCCTTTCTTCCACTCACGCCTCTGCTTTCCTGGCAGTTTTAGTAAATCTGGCGTGTGACACTAGAATTCTTTCTTCAGCTGCAATCCTCGTGTTTGCTACAGTACAGTGTTCACGTAACAATAGTTTTCCTTTTTGGACATGAAGACTCACATAAAGCCATCTGAATTACACTAATAAGGTTTAGTTTCCTGCAAAGAAAAATAATAAAGGTCATGGGATTTCTGCAGCCAGTTGGGCTGCGCTTGGAGGATGTGGATAGAAGGGGTTCGGACACTCCTTGGCTCTGAGATCACTCAGCACAGGTCTCTGTTGCACTGTGAACTTTGCCCTAGTTCTCCTCTGCAGTGCTTTGCTCTGCGAGGTGGGTACCATGTCTAGAGAGAAAAAGAGGATGGATTTCTCTCTCATCCTCAAAACAGTCAAGTGTCCAGATACTGTCTCTGACCTATCAGCTCATATTATCGGTGCTAAGGCTATAAATGTGAGCCTTCGGTGTTTTCCTCCCTGAAGGGATTGTTGTCACTGGAGTGTCATAGCCCAGGATGCACCTGCTGAGAAGTCAGGCTGGTTGGGTTTTGTTTCGCTCCCTAACTTGGGGGCTTAGCTGCTCTGCCTGTGACAGAAGGGGTCACTGACAGCCTTCACAGAAGAGCTGGGAGAATTAAGGCTGAACTAGAATACAGAGAAGGCGAAGATGATTGGACAATTCTCTCGTGACTCAGGTGCGGCGATCGGGTCGGCACGGCACAACACACACTAGTGAGAGAAGATGGTTCAGGTACAAGGAGGGGCTGGAAAAGCCCACACGCTGTGTACATGCAAGGTGACTGCATGTGCATCAGACGAGTGGGTGCTGGAATGGGCTTCTAACAGGAACATGTCCTTTTTTTCCCCTCCTTTTTCATTTCTCGTGTTTTTCTTTTTATTAATTAAACATTTTTTATTTTTTACATATACATTTTTAATATATTTTATAGTTTATTCATATTACATCTAAATTGTTATCCTATCCCTTGTATCCTCCCATTCCTCCCTCCCTCCCATTTTCCCCTTACTCTCCTCCCCTATGACTGTGACTGAAGGGGACCTCCCCACTACGGAATACTACTCAGCTATTAAAAACAAGGAATTTCCAAAATTTGTGGACAAATGGATTAAACTAGAAATGATCATAATGAGTGAGTTAACCCAGAAGCATAAAGAGTCAAATGGTATATACTCACTTGGACACTAGCCCAAGGGGCATGTCCCATGAAAGTCTTCACTTACCAGGAAGTGGGACAGAGGGGAGGACATCCTATTGGGACTCTAGGTGAGAGAAGCATGGGAGAATAGGGAAATAGAAGGATCCAGAGGGTCCTAGACACCTACAAGAAGAACATTATGATGGGCAGATCTAGGCCCAGGGGTCCTGCTCAAACTATGGCACCAGCCAAGGACAATACGTGCAGTAAACTTCGAACCCCTACCCAGATCTAGCCAATGGACAGGACATTCTCCATGGTTGAGTGGAGAGTGGGGTCTGACTTTCACACAAACTCTGGTGCCCCATATTTGACCACATCCCCTGGATGGGGAGGCCTGGTGGCACTCAGAGGAAGGATAGCAGGCTACCAAGAACAGGAACATGTCTTAAATGGGGATCAGTGTCTCACGACCCCTTGTAAAGAATTGCCTGTAAAAGTCCACCTACTTCCTGGGCATTGGAAATCTACACTGCCAGCCTGGCGAGGTGGCATGCGCCTTTAATCCCAGAGCTCAGGGAGGCAGAGGTAGGCTGATCGCTGTGAGTTCGAAATCAGGAAAAAGCAAGTACAGGACAGCCAAAGCTACACAGAGAAACACTGTCTCGAAAAAAAACCAAAAAAAGAAAGAAATCCAGACTACCATTATAAAAAATCACTATTATATGCACACATTTGAAATATTAGCATGATGCTAAACACCAAAGAATTTGGCTATATTCTTACAGGTTTATACTTAATTTTATTACTATCAGTGTTTTTTTTTTTTTAAATTTCCAGCAGGTAAGTGGACATGTTAACACACATATACACATGCAGAAGCCAAGATCTCATTTAAAGTTAAATGGATGCACTGAAGTAAGGATTGACTTTCTGTGCCTGGTCCAGCACTTTTGACATTTTCTTCTCCTGTTTGTAGACTACACGGTGTTGGTGATTCTACTTAAACCCTTCGCATCTCGGTGCTGCCCTCTCTCTTTCTCTAGAAGGTAACCCACCCTTCGGGGGTTTTCTCTACCTCTGATCAGAACTATTTCTCATATGAATCACTCTCAGCAGTGAGAAAACACCGAGCTCCAGGGGGAAAAAAAAGGGATCCTAATAAATGATAACGTGTCAATTCAGAATATTAATGGCATAGCACTGGCCAGGGAGTTCACTAATAAATAGCTGAGCCGAGGTTTATGGCTAACAAGATTTTGGTCTGGGGTAGGCAAGGGGCATTATGGGTCTTTAATGATGGATGCTCTTTTGTTTTTGTTTTGTTTTCTCTATAGCCATGAGAAAGCACAGTGCTGTCCTTGAGTTTGTTCTTTTTGGGCTATCCACTGACCCGAACATTCTCTACAACAATGAGAAACCACAGCGCTGTCCGTGAGTTCATTCTTCTTGGACTATCCACCGACCCGTTCATTGAGCCTCTACTATTTGTTCTGTTCCTCCTGGTTTACCTCCTCACTGTGGTGGGGAACTCCTTGCTGCTGCTTGTGATCACAGCTGATTCTCAGCTCCACACACCGATGTATTTCTTCCTGAGACAGCTGTCCTTCATAGACCTCTGCCACTCATCTGTCACGGCCCCCAAGATGCTGGAGAATATACTTTCTGAGGAGAAAACCATCTTCGTTGAAAGCTGCTTGGCCCAGGCCTTCTTTGTGTTCGCCACTGGTGGCACCGAGGCCTGCCTGCTTGCCGCCATGGCCTATGACCGCTACGTCGCCATCGGCTCACCTTTGCTCTACAGCCAGGTGATGAGTAACCAGCTCTGTGTGGGGCTGATGTGGGTCTCCTGGGGTCTGGCCGTGGCTGATGCTCTCCTCAACATCCTTCTGGCTGCCAGTTTAGATTTCTGCGAGGACCAGAGCATCCCTCACTTCAGCTGTGAGCTGTCTTCTGTCTTCCGTCTGTCTTGCTCTGATACCTCGACCAACTTCATACTCCTGCTGTGCTCCTCGGTCCTGCATTTCTTCGGAACCCTGGCTATGATTGTTTGTTCCTATGCCCGCATTGTCTCCACCGTCTTGAGCATCAGGTCCAGCACCGAGAGGAGCAAGGCCTTCTCCACCTGCTTGTCCCACCTCACCACTGTCATCTTGTTCTATGGCTCAGGGTTCATCAGTTATCTCTTACCGGCTTCAGGGTCCCCCCTGGAGAAGGTCTTCTCCTTGCAGTACAGTCTCATCACCCCCATGCTGAACCCCCTCATCTACAGCCTGAAGAACAGGGAGGTGAAGGCGGCGGTGGCAAGGATGATCAGAAAGCATTTTTAACCTCTTAAATATCAGACACAACGTCGCGTGATAAAACAGACACGGAACCGCGGGCGCTGCAAGGTCAACTAATGAGCTTTAGGGAGAGCGCTCGGTGGCCATGATGGAAGGTGCTACTGGGGACATGACTCTTGCTTTTTTTTGGAAATATTTGTGAAGAAACAGAGAACTCTTAGCATGACGAGTCTTAATAAGGAAAGGATGAATGGATCAATGGACCCTTTTCCCCAGGAGAGCATCTTAACAAACAGGTTTCTTTTTCTCATATCTGTGTAAATATCTATTGCTGTTTTCAGCTCACCACTACTTTACTATCTATCCATCCATGCATCCCAAATTCTCAGTAAATGTGACTCCTGCAAAAGCAGATGACCATCATGGGGTGGGGATGATCATCATGGGGTGGGGATGACCATCATCATGGGGTGGGGATGA
>OU015748.1:121366693-121395177 GCA_907169655.1 Acomys percivali | reverse complement strand
TGTGTGTGTGTGTGTGTGTGTGTGTGTGTGTGTGTGTGTGTGTGTGTCTGTGTGTGTGAGAGAGAGAGAGAGAGAGAGAGAGAGAGAGAGAGAGAGAATATCTGTCATCCTAGAGACGCAGAGCTGAGACTATGCAGAGCTAACTGAGCTGTGGATTCAGTAATATGCTCAGTCATATCACTAACTGGGCTATCACAGCATGCTGCTTATGGAAGAATTGGGTGTTACTTATGAGATGATACTGTGACAACATCTGGAACAAAAGACAGCTTGGAGGATCTGGAGGACCTGGAAAGCCATGGACCTCCATGTATCTCTTGACATTGCTTGCTGTACCCATCAGGAAAAGGGTGTTGGTAACTCATCCAGTATTGTCTGTTCCTCCATGTTCCTTGGTTAAAGTCCAGAACTTAAGATTAGCATAACATGCAGTGTGTGGAAGAATCACTATAAGAAATAATGGAAGTAGATTAGTTGTGTGTGTGTCCTTGTATGTGTGTGCCCTTGTGTGTGCATCTATGTCCTTGTGTGTATATGTGTCTATGTTATTGTGTGTATTATGTCCTTGCATGTATATGTACTTGTGTGTACCCACAGAGGCCAGAGGAAGATACCCAGTGTCCAGCTCTATCATTTTTTACCTTATTCCCTTGAGGCAGAGTCTCTCATTGAACCAGAATTTACCATTTAGGCTATACTGGCTTGCAAGTTCCAGGAATCCACCTGTTTCTGACTCCTCCTCAGAGCTGGCATTTTGGTGCATGCAGCTATGCCCAGCTTGGTTTATATGGGTGATGGAGATTGGGCACAGTGCTTCAGACTTGCCCAGCAAGAGCTCTTATTCACATCCAACTCCTCAGCCCCTAGAATAATCTAAAAATTATTTCTGAGAATGTATTTTGGTTTTTTTCTCAAATAGAAGAGTAAATTTAGTTTGTGTGCAGTAGTTTGTCTTTTAAAAGTAGTTTAAACAAATCTGTAGCCACTTATACAGACACAACCTTCACCTGTATTTGAATGGATTCATACCACGTGATGTAATTTTTGATGACTTTTTTCTTGGCTTGCCACCCTTATCATATCTTTATCTACTTATTCTCCCCTCAGCACACCTGTGTGAACCGTAGAGTAGATATCTTTCTTAGTTTATAGTTAAACATCTGTATACATATGCGTGTGTAAATATAAATACATATAGAAGACTATCCATCTCTATTTAGAAAGTATAGATGTCATGTTACCTACATGGCCAGTGACTTTGCTCTAATTGGTTGAAGGTTTTTGTTTTTGTTTTAATTCTAAAACTCCATCTTGTGAATGTGCCATAACATCTCAAACCATGCCCCAATTTGAGCTCCCTCAGCCCCCAGTTGCAATAAACACTTTTAGTATATAACGTGAAACTTGAATGTCTTTACTTATCTTGGATTGATGCCCAGAAATAGGACTGTGAGCTGCATATTTGTTTTTAATTTTAATTAGTCTTTTCCAGGTATGCCATAACACCTCATAGCTCATCAACAAAGCAAGAGCTTCTTTAATTCACAGTGAGTCTCTAGTGTAATAGAATTCTTGCACAGTGATATTTAACTTTTAAATTACCAATTTGCATTCCTCTGATCATGAGAAAATGGTAATATCTGTATGCATACTAATCAAACATTTGCATTTGTTACATTAGCAAATCATATCCATGAGCCACTTAAATTTTTTTACATCAGTATTACAATACGTTTCTTTTCACTAGTATATTAATTGTTGCCTATATTATAAGCAGAAAAATTTTCTTCATTTCTGTTCTTTTTAATCTTTATTTATAGACTATTTGACTATGCGAATGGTTTTGGGTTTTATATTGTCATATATAATTTATTTTTTTCAACATCAAAGCTCTAACTACCTTAGTAAATATTTTCTTTACTGTTGACTTTCAGTCATTCTTGGTCCTTAATTTTCATTTCTGTGACATTTTTAGCATTTGTGTTTGTACTTGCAACAAGACAGATGGTTAGCTGTGCTAGGTTCTACTGGGTGGGAACTCTGGACAGAAATCTTCTATAAAGAAGCCATTCTTTTGTGACTGGAGGAAAATAGCAATCGGGCTGCACTGTAATATATGAGATAAGCATATGTCATGTTTTTCATTGGTACACTATTTCTGCTCAACTATTATGCTGATGACTTTAGTATTTGGTAAGTTGTGTCTCCTCCAGCTTTGCCCCCCACTATCACTGCTGCTCCTTTTCATTCTTCTCTATCATCTTCAGCATCTTCACTCTACCATGCAGAAAGGCAATCTTATAATTACTATACGGCATCAGATTTAATATCTAGTTGGGGTTAGTAGTGACAAAAAATCATCTCAATATCGTCACAATTATATCTTTCAACTTATTCAGATATTACTTGTAGCCATGAGTAAATTTTCATAGGGCATCATTATATAGGCCCTGTGCTATTCATATCAAATGTATCTATTTCTTCCAGCTTTATTTAGGCATAGCTGATGATTAAAAATTGTATAGGTTTCAAGCTAATTAACATAACCATTAACTCACATATTTTTCATGTGTTAACAACACTTAAGATCCCCCCTCAGCAAGTTTCTGGCATATAATGTAAAAATTTCATATCCACAGTATCTAACAGTTACTCTCCGAACATTCTGGTATAATTCTCCCTTTGTGCATGTTGTAATTGAGCAAGCAAGAGCGCCTCATCTAGAAAGGAGCCCCATTCTGCCTCAATCATCCTTTTTCCTGACATCAAAACCACAGATGCCATTCTTGCTCCTTCCTGTCTCCTGAGTCTGATAAAACTCTGCGTGTAAGCGCAGCCTGCCCTCCTGCCCCCACTCTCCCCGAGTGAGAGCCCTTCTCAGGTTTATCCATAAATAAACCTGTCTGGCCTGAGAGCTGCCTCCTCTATCGCTTCCTCCTATAATATATGCTATTAATATTTTCCCCAAGTTGAAACATTCTCTCTTTAAGGGAAGAGGGAGGCTCATAAGTCTTAGGAAGCTAATGAAACTTACAAGCCTCAGAATGTTACAAGATTCTCAAGGGCCCTCAAGATGTTTATATAAAGCAATAATAAAATTCTGGGAAGAGGAGACTCCCCTGAAGTGTTCGATAAACTCCCAGGATGCTGTTGTATAGCTCTGAGATGATAACCTTTCTTTTTGGAGGGAATGGTGTTGGCATAAGATTTTTGTGTAATTCAAATGCTGATTTCTGTAGCCCCTCCCACCCCATATATGATTGCAAGCTTTGCTCTGATAATCTCCTGTCTCAATGTTATATCAACTCTGCTCGCCAATTATTTTCCCCCTGTTATGTCAATAAAGCAGCTTACAGCCAATCGCTGAGCAGGGGAAAGAATAGGGCTGGACTTCCCACCAGGTAGGAGAGGAGGAGTTAGAAGAGGAAATAGGGATTAAGCCACAGGCAGAGGTGCAGGAAAGAGGAAGAACATTCAGCTGGAGCAATGAAAGAACTGAAGAGCAAGTCACTTGGGAGTTTTGGCAAAAAATGGAGTCAGGATAACATAGAGGGATAAGAGCAGACTTAAGTGATAGGCTGAGGTAAGATGCTAGGGGAGGAGTGCTCCCCTTTCTGAGGACTAGCGAAGGGAGGGAGAGGGTAAGAGCGAGGGAAGGTGGGATTGGAAGGTGATGAGGGAGGGGGCTACAATCAGGATGTAAAGTGAACAACAACAACAAAAAAACCAGACTTAAATTGCTCAATATTGTGTTGTAAAACTTTATAGATAAACACAATACAGTCACAGTGTTTTTGTGTGATAGCCAGGTTAAGAAAACAACTAAGAGAAACAAATACAGTTACATAAAGTTAACCATAACAGAAAGGTCTTCTAAACAGAGGTAAAACATTTCATCCTACAGAGAAGCTCATTAACTCAGGAAGTAGACAACACAACAGCCTCCAGAAGTCCCTAAAATTTACCAGATTCACTAGGCTTCTCCTACCTCAAGCAGTAAGGATTACGGAGAGACATTCTCACCCAAGCTTGAACTGCCTACAAAAGGCGGTTTCAAACTGATCAAACCATCTGGAAGAAACAGTGACTGGAAGAAACAACCTGCCTGGAAAAAAAGGAGAGATCATCTGAGCCTTCTAAAATAAACAGAAAACAGCGAGCTCCCGGGAAGGGGCTCAGCCTACCTGCGCTATCCGAGACAGTCTCCATTCCCTTGGGCACCCTGGTCGTACTGTGTGCTCTGGGTTCTCAGCTTTTTGTAACCATCGCCCATGTGGGCTTTTGATGACAAGGCTGTCTTTGAGTCATTTCTGCTCCTGTAAGAGAACCCAATAAAACTCATTGGCACACCAAGTTGGACTTTGGTGGTTTCCCTACTTTGGTCTGTTATCTGTTCCTTACTTGGCACAAGTAAATGTTTCTTTATGTCTCCCCATAAACATATCACACAAAATAAGGGCTGTTTGGTTGGGAATGAGTCACGGGGGCTTTCGGGGGGGGCGGGGAAGAGTGATTGTGAATCATCAGAACACAATACATACATGTATGGACTCACCAAACAAAACATTTAATTAGTAAAAGGACAAAAACCAAAAAAGAATTGCACCATACTAAGATTTTCCCAACTGCATCTATCTCCAACTAAGCTCAGCATCTTTAAGCTCAGCACACAGTCAGCCCACAGCATCCACACAACTTCTGGATGTCAGTTTTATGTAGGTGTCGAGGTTTCAATTCTGTGACAAAGTACCCAAGTAAACTAACTTAAGGAAGAAAATGTTGGTTTTGGTTCCTAGTTTCCAAATTTTAACCTTTGAATGGTTTTTCTGTTTTTCTCAGGACTGTAGGAAGCAGAAACATGTTGGAGCGGCAGAGGAAAGCTGCTCCCCTCCTGGGATCTACGAAGTGGGGGGAAGGGGGTAGAGTAAGTCAAATATGAGCTTTAAGGCATGCTCCAGTGCCACACTTTGACCAGTTAGGATCCAATTCCGAAGCATATACTCAACTATGAACTCATTAATGGACTAAGCCAGCCACCAACTATGGACCACGATTCTAACACAAGCGTCTTTGGGACATCTTATATTCAAACTGGTGCCTCACATTTGACTATGTCCCCGGGAGGGGGAGACCTAGTGGCACTCAGAGGAAGGACAGCAGGTCACCGAGAAGAGACTTGATACCCTATGAGCATATACAAGGGGAGGTAATCCCTCTGAGGAACAGTCATAGGGGAGGGGAATAAGGGGAAAATGGGAGGGAGGGGAGAATGGGAGGATACAAGGGATGGGATAACCATAGAAATGTAACAAGAATAAATTAATAAATAATAAAAATTAAAAAAAAAGACTTTAGTCAAGAACTTTAAAAAGTAACAAGAAGCCAACTGTACAATGAGAAAAAAGTTAATATAACAAGAATACATAACAACTCTGTGTGTATGTGTGTGTGTGTGTGTGTGTGTAATATATACACATGTACTCAACACTGGAGTACTTAAATATATAAAGAGACCTCGAGAGAACAATAATTCGTATGGTAATTAGCTTTTTTGTCAGCTTGACACGAGTTGGGGCCAGCTGGGAAGAGTAAGCTTTAAGTGAGAAAATGTCTCCATCTGATTGGTCTGTGGGAGCATTTTCTCAGTTAATGACTGGTGGGCAGGAGAGCCCAGCCCACAACGGGCAGTAGAACCCATAAGCAGGTGGTCCTGGGAGGTACAAGGAAAGAAGCCGAGCATGGACCCAGAGAAGACGCCTGTGAGCTGCACTCCTCCATGGTCTCCGCTTCAGTTCCGGCCTCCAGGTTCTTACCTTGAGCTCTGTCCCTGACTGCCCCCAGGGATGAAGCGTGGCCTGTACATCAAGTAAACCCTTTCCTCCCTGGGGTGGTTTTGGTCAGTGTTTTATTGCAGCAACAGAAATGTGACCAGAACAGTCGGTGACACAGTAATAGTAGAGAGCACTAACACTCCTTCTTTTAGTCATAGCCTATCTAGACAGAGCACCAGGAAACATCACAGTTAACTAGCTCCAGACCAGAAGGCCCTTATTACAGAAAATCCTAGCCAGCAAGCCCAGAGTACACATTCTTAACAGCAGATGCACATTTCCCAGGATATACCATATGTTGGGATTCAAAATAAGTCATTCATTCATATATATATATATATACACATATACATACATATAATGTTTTCTGACAAAAATTGAATATAATTAAAAGTGACAAAAGGAGAAACTGTGAAATTTCAAATATAAATGCAAACAGAATGCCTTGCTTCTGCATAATTAATGGATCAATGAAGAAAATAAAAGGGGATTGCAAATTACAATGGAAACACAATGTACTGAAGCCTGGAATCACAGAAGATAAAAAGAGCTAAGGGAAAAAATTATAACAACAAATTTCCACTTAAAAAAAAAAAAGGTGTTCAAATAACTTAGGAACAAACAAAGTTTGAAGTAAAAATATTAATGAACCAAATCCAAAATTAGTAGGCAGGGACAAGTAACACCAGGACAGAAATAAAATAGAGCAACTCCAAATGTTGGGTTCTAAAAATATACTTATAGCCAACACCAAACAGACCCAGTGGGCTGAATTTATATATCTACCCACACATATATAACAGTAATAACTACAGAATAAAAGGTCATAATTTGAAAGGCAGCAGAAATGGGTTGGTAGGATGGGGAAATAAGGGGTTGAGCAGTAAGGGGTGTGAACGATGTAATTCTATTTTAATTAAGTTTAAAGCTGTAGACTAAAATGTAAAAGATCACTAAAATAAAGAATTGGGGTTTTAAAAAGAGAAAATGGTGATGATTCCTTAGTGAGAAAAAGATGACTCAAATAAAAGCAGCGATAAAAAGACATTACAATAGAAGCGTGAAGAATCAAGAGTGACTATTTGAAAGAATTTCATACCGATAACTTGGAAAACCCATATCCTGGGCACATGTACGTTACCAAGGTGAATCTCAAAGAAAAAAGTAATATTATGCTAGTTATTGATGTCTCCCACCAAAGAAATGATCAGACTAGCTCTGTGCTGGGTCATATCATATATTTTAGGAACTAACACCATTTCTTTTCAAAATTTCCCAAAAGTGAGAGGAGAGAGAATTTTCCTCTTCTCACTTTATGAATTCTTCTATGAGCATTTCAGACAAGAATACAGTGAAAAACAAAACCACAGACCCTTATCAGACAAACACAGATGCAAATATTCTTAATTGCTATAAGTTCAGTACCATGTTAAGTGGGATTCATGACCGAACAGGATTCACCCTTGAGATGAATGAATCAGCAAGTCAAGAAATAGGGCACATCACATGATTAGAATGAAGGACCAAACTCATGTGATCATTTCAACAGGTACAGAAAAACACGTACAAAATTGAATACCCACTCATGATGAAACCACGTATGGAAGAAACACACTTAACACAGTAAAGCAGAGCCACAGCAAACACCGCATTCAACAACGAAGAGGTGAACTCTTTTACTTCAAGACCAGGAGACAATGGTTTCCATCTTCAGTATGAGAATCAACGTGAGTTTGGCTGTCTTGGTCAGAACAATTAGGCAAAACAGAGAAATGAAGACCATCTGAAGTGAAGCAGGTGAATTTGAAATCTCCTATTTGCCAATGATGTGATCTATATATAAACATATTTCTAAGGGCTCCACCAAAAAGCTCTTAGGACTAATAGTTAAGTTCTGTGAACTTACAAGATGAAAGCCAATTGCTTCTGTTCACTTTATATCACGCCCTCAGGACAATATTTAGAATAAGGAAATCATGAAAAAAAAAATGGTGTGATCTCATTAGAAACAGTTGGAGCCATTGTCCGTGTTTGTATTCTGAGAATCAGCTTTTCTCGTTGGTTTAGAGCAGGCCAAGATTGGAAGAGTCTTGGGAAGAGTCCTGGCCTGAAGGCTTCCAGCACTTCATCTTCATTTGCTGTCTGGTGTTGTAACAGAATTATCTGAGACATGGAATGGAAACCCGTGAAGAAAGGAAGTACGTGTGGGTTCTCGGTCTAAGCACGATGCTGCCATTCCACTGCTTGGAATCCGTGGCAAAGATGGGGAGGGCAAGTGTGTGCCTGTAAAGGACAAACAGGAGAACCACCTCCCTTTATAACAACCCACTCCTACGGTCACTGATCCAGATGCAGGGAAGCAAGAACTCCGCCACCCAGAGCACTACCCCGTCCATGAGGAAGGCACTAATTCAGTCAGGAGTGCGCCATCCCATGCCTCAAACACTATCCCTTTGGCCTTACCTCTCAACACTAGAACACACTGAAAACTTAGGGTTCCAACACACAGACTTTGGGGGTGTGCAGGGAGCAGATGAAGTAAGGAGTGGACATGTTTTGTTTGACACCGACATGGGCTGTGTCAAGAACCTCAACGTCTCATACCCGTGGGAACGTCAAGGCCTTCCCTGGGTCAGGCTCACGGGATGTTCAGACCTGATGTGAGTACAGTTGATGAGAGAGCTTACAGAAATTATCGACCACAGCTTCCTTCTCCTTCATGATGACAGCCTGAGGCTGCCCACTATGGAAACCTCCTACCAAGGTCATCTAAACTGGCCTCCTTGCTCATCTATATGCCATAAACCATTTCTCCATGTCTGACCATATACCATAAACCCGTCTCTTTGCTCATCTGTATGCCACAAGCACATCTCACTTCAGAGGCATAAAATAAACCCACTTGTAGGCATAAGGTTATTGTGTAGTTTAAATTCTGATTTCCTGTCTAAACATTGTGTACACTCTGCTCCCCAATTGTCCCCCTGGAATGTCAACACAGCAGCTTACAGCCAATCTAGGAGCAGGGGACAGAATAGGGATGGATACTTCCTGCCAGCCAGGGGAGGAGGAGTTAGAAAAAAAATAGGGGATTCAGCTGCTGGTGAAGATGCAAAGAAGATCAGGATGAAAAAGCTGGAGCCAAGGAAAGCTACAAGGTGCAGGTATCACTGGGCTGTTTGCTGAGTAAGACAAAATAGCACAGAGGGTTAAGAACAGACTTAAACTGCTCAAGATTGTGTTGTGAAGCCTTGTGTTATAAGAGTCTCAATTATTTGTATGATAGCAGGGTTGTGAAATAAGCTAAGAGAAACAAAGACTGTTTCATGAAAATAACTTCAACAAATTGTTTTCAACGAGGGACAGAGTTTACAGTAATCTAGTAAGAACGTAGGTGGAAAATAAGAGTACAAAGCAGTTTCTCAGTTCTGTTCAGTGAGAGAGGAACTGCAATTTCTGAGAGAGAATCTCACAGCTTCCTGATTAGACAGACAATTGCCCTCCCCGCCCCTGCCACCCCCGAAGGAGCAGCAAGGCCTTCCTCCCGTTGCAGAAACACAAAAACTGATACATGCAAACCCCAGAGATGCAAAGCAAAAGAACAAAGCAGCTTTTTAAAATAAGCACGCTTTTCAAAGCCAGACTTCCCTAGCGAAGGCAAGAAGCTAAATCGCTTTGAGAAGGGGCTCTTGCTGGCCTGACTCTTGCTGGCCAGAGGAGCAAACACTTGTGGACTTAATAACCTCCCAGAGTGAGGGAGGGGCCAGGATCCAGTGATGGAGACAGAAAAAAAAAAAAACCCTCCCTGGAAACGGGCCAGAGACAGACTGAGAAGCCTCAAGCCTCTGAACTGGTGAGGTCTAAAAGGGAAGAATGGGTCTAAGAAAGTCCTTAGGGAGAGGTTTTGAGATCAAAGAAGGAGATTATTTTCTATGTTGGTAAAGATGGAAGATTGAGTGACACAGTGTGCTTCTGGGTTCCATTTGAGTTTGTTTTTGTTAGCATACAAATAAATTTTTTCAGTGATGATTTCAGTTTTGTATATCCTCTTTGGGAGAGATCAGGATAATACAGACTTGGAGAAAGAAGAGACTGAGAAATTACACTAAATTAAAGGCCATAGAACAGAGGTTGTAGGAATCTTTGAATCAAAATAGGGAACTGGCAGAGAAATCCAATCTGGATCTTACAGTAATACCAAAAGAGGTAGTTCCAGATGGAAAAAGTCCACAAAGGCTTGGTGACATTGCAGAATCGCAACCCATTGAGATGCTGGATAGAAAGGATTCGTCTATAGGCCAACGTGGTCAGACTGGATATTGTGTGTGTGTGTTGTCAAGGTTCAATTACTAGATGAAGGTCTGTATGCTAAAGTAGATATGCAGATTCCGTTCAGTGTTGCTTTGGAACAAGGTCATACAGTGGCTTGTGTGCTCCATTTTGCAGAGTTTGGAGAACTGAAATATATAGACCACGCCATATGTTCGTATTCAGAATTCCAATGGGCTTTTGCCTTAAATTCTGGAAAGCATGACTCTAAGGTTATACATTTGTTAGAGATGGCGACTGTCTTGAAGATGCCTTTGTGGATTAGAACTGAAGACACTTCAACATGTATATCCATTGGGAATACAACACATTTTTAGACATTATGACATGAAACCTATTACAGATATAACTTATATTCCCATAGGTCATACAATTATGAGAATATCTAACAATATTTTTTTAAATGTGGTCATAAAACAGAACGGGAGTATGATATCTCCCTGAATTAGATTAAATATTGATATATTGATTTTAAAACTTTTAAACGAGACAAGCAGCTCACCTGCTAAGATACACTGGCTTTTATAAAGGACTGCTGGATTAGACGAGCATATAAAGGTCCTAATTCCAAAACAGAAGATAGGAAATGTGTTGTGTTGGGGAGGAGAATATGTTCCTGTCTCAACAGGAAACAAAAAGCTATATGTTCCATCCAAACTTTTAGAAATAAGATTTGACAGAGGGAGACCCTCCTGAAGATGTTGACTGTGGACAGAAGGAAAGAAATCAAGAAAACCAAATAGGACAGTTAATATTGCACAGAGCAAGAGGACCAGACATTAAACCAGACAAGACAAGTAGCCTAGGCTAGCCAACCTCAGAGATGACCTCAATAACTCTCTCCTCAAAAATATTCATCTGGGGCAATTTCAAAATGGCTCTCTAGATTGTCCAGCATCACACACTGTTCCAGTCAGGACGTCAGTTAAGCTCTAAACTTTCCCAGCATTCAGAGACTGAACAGCACAGTTTCCACTAATTTTCTTAAGACTGGAAAAAATACCCATTTTCTTGCCCCCCCCCAAAACAAAACTATGTGCCATTCCCATGGGGGTGGTGGATGGTTTTTGGTTATGGGCGATAGATGATTGCTATTGCTTAAAGAGGTAGTTATAGGGTAAACTATCAAATCCACCTTTACACCAATGAACATTAATAAGCCAAAAATGTTACATTGGTATAGATCTTTGTATTTAAGGTGATGTTTGGTTATAACATGCTAAGGTATTGTACCTATGTAATTCTTAAAAGTGCAATGTGAAGTTCTAGTCACTTTGAAAGCTACTATTAGGATAAGTAAGAAACACATATTAGCAGTTAGACATTCAAACGCAAGGTCATGTTAGATACTAGTTTAGTTAATTAAAAAAAATGTTTTCTAGATTGACAGATTAAAAAGTAGCTAGAATGGCCGAGCGTGGTGGCGCACGCCTATAATCCCAGCACTCGGGAGGCAGAGGCAGGTGGATCGCTGTGAGTTCGAGGCCAGCCTGGTCTACAAAGCGGGTCCAGGACAGCCAAGGCTACGCAGAGAAACCCTGTCTCGAAAAACCAAAAAAAAAAAAAAAAAAAAAAAAAGTAGCTAGAATGAACAATACAAATAAGATAGATAGATAGATAGATAGATAGATAGATAGATAGATGGTCTTCAAAACCCTCAGAGATCTACAGTATATGACATTTAAAGATTTTATTATCTTAAGGCTTTTTTTGACAATGAAACAGATATGCTCCTGGCAGAAGCCCTGTTCTACTTCAAAGAGCATCAAAGGCTTCATATGTGGCAAGATAGGCACAGAATAAGAAAATGTCCTTATGTCAATTACAGACAGAATATTGTCCAAACAGGACAAACTGGATGCAAGAAAGTTGACTGCCGAGCTTTGCAAGAGCAAGGTAGGCAAGTCTTTTATAATTCATGCTTCACAGAAAAGTCTATAAAATATTATGGTCCAGAAGGCTGAAGATGATGCATCAACGCTATAGAAAAAAATGTGAGGGACTGTCTAGGCCGATAAATATCTATGTCATTTCTATACTCTTGGAAGCTGATGCCAGCACTTCTTATATATTTAGGTATATTTATTCTTTCTTTGATGGGCTTAAATTTAGGATAAATAAAAAGTGATCATAAAATGCTTTATACAAGGCTAAGTCTTACATAATAACTTTCATAGTTGTTATATTACATATAGTTTGTTATTGTAAGAAAAGGAAACTTTTATTAGACGAAAGGGGGAAATGTAGGCATAAGGTTATTGTGTACTTTAAATTTGATTTCCTGCCTAAATGTTGTATAAACTTTGCTCTCCAATTGTCCCACTGTTAATGTCAACAAAGCAGCTTACAGCCAATCAATGAGCAGAGCAGGGAATAGGGTGGGACTTCCTGCCAGCCAGGGGCGGAAGAGTTAGGAGGAAGTAGGGGATTAAGCCAGAGTATTTAGCTATGGGTAGAGGCCCAAGGAAGACCAGGAGGAAGGAGCTGGAGCCCAGGAAAGCTACAAAGTACAAGTGTCCCTGGGATGTTTGCTGGGAGTAAGACAAAACAGCACAGAGGGTTAAGAACAGACTTAAACTGCTCAAGATTGTGTTGTGAAGCCTTGTGTTATAAAAGAGTCTCAATTATTTGTGTGATAGCCAGGTTATGAAATAAGCTAAGAGAAACAAACACCGATTTATAAAAATAACGTCAACAGCCCCTGAGTCTCCAGGCTGCTGGCACAATCTCATCAGAGTGCACAGCCCACCCAACCCCAGCGTTTCTGTCACGTGTCTGTTGTCCTCATCACCCAGTGAAGTCCAGTATACAGCCATGAAGATCATAGAGAGGGCAGGGGTACACATTGAAACCACACCAAACATGAGTTAATGTTTCTCTGTCAACTACTGGCACCTAGGTAGACAAAGGAGGTGCTTTCCTCGAGAACAAGAGTTATTGCTTTTTCCTTCTGGGTAAAGTTTTTGTTGAGAGGCTCAGTCCACACAGCAGAGTGCATGGAGGCTCTTTCTATTAGAAAAGACAAGAGCTAGGTTTATCCAATCAGAATGCACCCATGCCAGCATTTTAGTGTTTATTCAATCATAACATACCCATGCCAGCATTTTAGTGTTTATCCAATCAGAATGCACCCATGCCAGCATACAGTTAATCCAAAACTAAAGATACCCTCACTATTGCTTATGTCATTAACCACACAGTTTTTATTTGGTTGGGAAAGAAAACCAACATCTGAGACTTAACCAAATTTTCGGAGCATTCCATATCACTTCCTTTCAATGTGAAGCAGACACAGAGGAAACTAACTTTCTAAGCTTCTCCATCTGTACCAAGCTCTAGGTATTAGGAGTTCCCAAAATTGTTTTCACAGTGGTGGAAACTCAGCTTGAGATGAGGGAATAGAGGGCTAGGCATGTAATGCAGTTGGAGATCTTTGCTTATAGTACACAAGGCCCTGGGTTTGATCTTTATGGGGGTGGAAAGAAAAGGAAGAATAGGAATGGAGGGTTGGAGGGATGGAGGGAAGGAAGGAGGGAGGAAGGAATGGAAAGGAGGTGAAGAAGAAAAGGAAGAGGAAGAAGAGGAAGGAGAAGAGGAGGAGGAAGAACAAGAAGGAAAAGACACCAAAATTCACAAAGTAGGGCACGGCACAGAACTGGTGCATCCGTCCAACAAGCTGACACTTTACCAGTCTGCACTCTACCATTTCCATCACTGATCAGATTCCTTTGGGACAGAATGGGAGAGTGCACATCCACCTGTGAGTGGGAGGCTGCATAGGTCAGCATGAGCAATCCCAAACTACGGTAACAATAACTCTGGAGTATTCTAATTTTCTCTGGTGGGGAATCTCCTACCTACATTCCAAGGCCTTGGTCTGAAACCACTTTAGGGGTCACTTCATTTAGAGCTCAGGAATTCTGAGTATGCAGAAAACAGCCTGATTGCGCAGCCCCTTCAGAAAACTTTAGGGATAAAGCAAGATCTATACAGCGCAATCAGCACTCTCCTAGGAATTTATCCATTCTTGCTGGTTTTCCAGTGCGTTCACCTTGTTCACAGTGGATCTTCTGGTCTTTGGTGTGTCTGTGGAGATAAGAGGAAATACCCTCTTATTTCTGATTTTGAGTTCTATTTATCTCTTTTGGTCTAGTCAAAGATTTGTCAGTTTTATTTTTGTCAAAAGCACAGATTTTGGTCCCATTGGTCTTCTCTGTCATTATCTTGTTTACATACTGGGACTCTGGCAACTCTTCCCTTGGGTGGTAACATTTACTTATTGTAATTATTTTTATGTTTAGGCATTTCTTGCTATGAACTTTCCACTTAGAATCACTTTTCTTGCATCTGTTTTTTCCCCCATTCTTTTTCAAGATGTTTACAATTTTTACATTCTTTAATTTATCCTTTGATCTATTGGCTGCTCTGTTTAACTTCCACACGTTTGTGAGTTTTGCCAGGTTCCTCCTAAAGCATAAAACAATTATTTGTCTTTTGTTTATTTGTTTATTGTGCTGGGGATTGAACCCAGGACCTTGGGTAAGTAAGTACTCTATCACTGATCTAAACTTTTGGTCCTTCTCTCTTTATCAATTTAATTTGAGTGTCTGTAGAAGAATGGATAGTCAGGAGCCCCTATTCTGCAATGTTGATGACATTACTCATGAAGAACAATGTTTAAAAACCAAGGCTTGAAAGCACTAAGTACCGAAAATTGATAAACACTACTATTATGTAAAAAATTAAAATTAAAATTTATTCAAAGACTTCATAAGGGTGATAAGACAAATCACATGTTGAGGGAGTATATTTGCATGCAAATGAATAGTAAATCCTAGTCTCTTACTTTATGAAAAGATGAACCAACCAGATAAAAATGAGTAAAAGCTTCCTTTCTGGCAATACTGGTGAGAGTGAGACTGGAGCAGGATCTTACCCCTGCGGGCATAAGCTAGTTGATGCTGCATTTACACGGAGTTACCAGCAGGTAAGTTACAGATGATTTGAGTACAATAGAAAAATGGAATTGAAAGAAATATGTTGGAGCCTTGGCATGCCAATGTTGAGATTTATAAATTTGCTGACCCAAGTGTCCTCAGCCAAAATATTCTCAGTCATGGTATACCTAATGAGTTTCCCACAGACATTCTGAGTTTCCTATAGACATTCCAGGGACAAAGGGGGACTTCCAACTGACAATATTTTTTCTGGCTAAATGGTGTACCAAAGATGCATGCACGCAGTGCTGTTGGTAGCTAGTAACAAATCTTGCCCTTGGCCTTAGACTTCTGAACACCTGCCTGTGATAGAAATCATGAATTTGAATCACAGTTTGATCCTACAGAAGAAAGCTAGCTTGGCAGAGAGGAAGTCAGGATAAAAGGGAAAAGAACACATTCTTGAATTTGTAGAAGGTCCTACTGCAGAAAAAGATCACAGGATTCTAACGTTTGCCCAGTAAGCACAAAAGAAAACTACCAGGAATCCCAAGAGACTTTACTCTAAACCCCATGTTCCCATTGTTAAGCCATTTGAGGTCTAAAAACCTGGCTATGAGGTTGATTGCCTTTAGGAAGCTGTAGTTGGAGGTTGTAGTCTAAAGGGAGTGGTAACCTGGGTCAGGGGACGAAAGCGAGGCTTAGAATTCCTTCTGAAAATAGTGAGGGATACTTGCATGTCATCTCATCTTTTCCAAGTTTGTGTCACTCTTTGTGGGACCTGAAAACATCCAGTATGCCTCTCTAGGGGGATCAAAAGAAAAACTGAACGCACTTTGTGCCTTGATGACAAAATGGTGGGGTCAGTAAGTGTGAGCATGTGAGAATTCACAGAGTTGGAAATTTCCTGTTTTCTAGTTAAGTGGGTTCTAGCTCTGTGCACCAAAGAGGACAAAAACAAAACATCAAAAGCTACAACAACAACAACAGCAACAGTAAACCAGGGAGGGTCCATAAATTAAGAATGGAATGAAACGCTCCAGGGCAGCACTGGGCACCTATCAAAAGGATCAAGCCTAGAGTATAATTCCTAAGCAACTGCAGCTCATTACTCTCGTAGACATTGTAAGGGTAGTCTTGGTTTTTTTGGACAGTTGTATTGGTTAAAAACTGGAAGGTACAAATTTCCCCTTGAGGACCAGATAACTCTTTACTGGACCATATCTTACATTGCTTTATCTTTGAGATATTTAGTGAAAAGAAAATGAATACAGTCAAACGCAAATGGCCTTTAGCATGTGGATGACTTCTTTCATGGACAAACCTTCCTCCTCATCTTTCCTGGACCAGAGCATAGGAAGATGTGTCCAGCTGTCAATGGCCAGCTGTCCTTACTCTGGTACCCAAGACTATTATTTCCCCATCACTGCCTGGCTTAAATCTCAGCCTTGCTCCCACTGGCAAACAATAGTAAACCAAGTGTTTCTGGATAGCTAACAAAGGCCTGTCCAGGCTTTCCCTTTGAAAGGTGTTTTGCTTTGTTTCAGTGGAGTAGAGTTGAATATGGAGCCCAGGGCTTCCTGCATGCTGAGTCAGCCCTGGGTGCTGAGCTCTCTCTCTAGCCCTGTCTCCTTAACTGATAGTATGGCAAGATTCTCACTGTAATATCTGGGGCTTGCAAGAGGTTAAAAAACGGTTTGAAATCAAAGCATGCATTATTCTTGCCTTTAATGTCCCCGTGCTTCTCCTGTGCCATGCTTGAAAATGTTTACTTGTTTGTGCCTTTGCTTCATGAGAGACTTTCAAGGAGAAGTGATTCCCAGCAGTGGCTGACATGAGAATTGTTAAGGAAGAGTGAGAAGTAAAGAGATACCCTGCAGCACCCACGCTGCAAATACCCCAATGTATTGAGCAAGGGACTGCGGGTTGAAGAATCACTCCAGACAGCGGGTCATCCGTTCTAAGAGAATGCCACTTAATGAGGAGGGGCCAAGGCCTTTTATACAGTACAGAAGCAGGTGGAAAAATACAAGACGATGTAGGTGGGAAGTCCCCAGGACAGGAGGAACCATGTAACCAAAGTACCCAGGGTGCAAAACAGGAACTTGTGGTCAGCTCAGTGAGGCACAATGTTCACAACAACAGGAAGCTGTCAGGACAGAGTAACAATTGCATACCAGCCAGGGCATGGCCCCAGGGGGCCCAAGCCTAACAGTTCCTAACAACACCCCACAGACATTCTACTCTAGAATAGAATCTTTTGGCTTGAAGGGTTGGGGAGCCCCAGGCACCAAGATTGTAACATTCTGCAGTGCTGAAAACCATATTGTAGGCACAAGGTTTTTGTGTAATTCACATGCTGATTTCTGCACCCTTGTTCTGAGACTCTCCTGTCTCAGCGTTGTATAAACACTGCTCCCCAGTTGTTCCCTGACATGCCAATAAAGCAGCTTACAGCCAATCATAGAGCAGGGAAGAGAATAGGGCTGGACTTCCTGCCAGCCAGGGAGGAGGAGTTAGAGGAGGAAGTAGGGGATTCAGCCACAGGAGAGGCCCAAGAGACATCAGGAGAAGGAGCTGGAGCAGAAAAGTGACAAAGTGCAATTATCTCTGGGATTTATGCTGAGAGGAAACTAAATCAATTTAGAGGATTAAGACTAGAGTTCAAAAAATTAAAAAAAATCTAGAGTTAAAAACCACTCAATTACTGTGTTGTGAAGCTTATTATTAAACAAATATAAAAGAGTCTCAATTATTTGTGTGATAGTCGTGTTAAGAGAGAAACTGAGAAACAAACAGTTTCATAAAAATTAACTTTAACACCATATGTATAGGCTAATGCACAAAGGTGTATAGGAGCCAGGGCTGATAACACAGAGACTGTTAACCTCTTAAGACAGGGGGAAGGTTGTTTGTTTGTGAACTCAGAATCCTAAGTGTCTGAAACCTCTCCTTGTGCCCAGGAAACGCTGCCACGTTCTAAGGAAGTCTGTGTTTCACATGTAGGCACAATTCATCCATTTTTAAAAGCCGGAGTTTCATCAATAGAGCAGGTTAGGGCCGTCAGGTTCTAAGTGATGACATGTAAGAACCACACGCTACATCTTCTCCTCATGAACAAACACATGGCCAGTGACTCTGTTACCTGACAGGATTAAAGTAATATCCTGAGGCACCCCACCAGCTTCCTATTTTACTATTTTTCTGCTCTAGATGGATACCCCAATGTCTGTGAACTTCCCACACCACATAGTGCATCCATCAGCACCTTCCGAACCGTCTGTATTTCCCGCCTGACATTCCACCTGCAGAGTCTCCCATCATAAGCTTTTGAGAAGCCTGAATCCTCTGCTTACTTTTCCCCACGTAGTCAGTTTCCCCGTACAATGTGATGCGGTGTTTGGACCTCCATAGAATTATGGTGGAAGATAAAAAGATGCCTTTCCAGAGACAGATGTACCAGATTAGAAGTCAGACCAGGGTGAAAAAATTTTTTTTCTTTCATTCTACTTCTTTCACTCCACGTTCCTGAACTCATGTGGAGGTACCATTTATACCTGACCAACTCCACACCCCTGAGCTCATGCAGAGATAATATCTGCACCTGACCATGCTTGTCGACTGACTGTTAAGGAGATGAAACGGTCAACGCAAAATATAACTGTATCTTACATTTATTCCTTGTGGTGCTTAACATAATGCCCCGGCATAAAATAGAAGTTTGTTAAACATTAGCGTCCAGCTTGTCATTAGATGTAAACCTATCTTTTTCCCTTCCTTCTCTTACAATGTAAGAGTTATGTCACAATGCCCCTACTCTGGGGGTTGGGGAGTGGGGGAATGTTTGCCAGCTTCTCCCAGGCAGGATTTTCAGATAAGGCTAGGCATAGATGCTGTCTTCATTTGGGTTTTATTCCTGTGAAGAGACACCATGACCAAAGCATTTAACTGGGGCTGGCCCGCAGTTCAGAGGGTTAGTCCGTTATCATAGTGACATACAGGCAGACAGGGTGCTGGAGAAGAAGTGGAGAGTTCTGCCTCTTGACCCGAAAAACACCAGAAGGAGACTGTCCCATTGGGCATGGCTTAAGTATATATAAGACCTCAAAGCTGGCCCCCACAGTGACACACTTCTCCCAACAAGGCCACACCTCCTGAGAGTGTCACTCTCTACTGGGCCAAGCATTCAGACATGCATTCAGTCTATGGGGACCACTCCTTTTCAAAGCACCGCCGTAGCGGATGTAAACATGGTTTTGTTTTGATCCCAAGTGTGGGATGTGAAACAGACGTGTGTGAAGGTGTGTGGTGGGTGTGTGGTGTTTGTCTATTGGAAACAGACTTTTGAGAGAGCATGTGGTATTTGTCCACTAGAAGAGGAACTGCCCCTTGCGAGGGTGTGGTCTTTGTCGACTGATAAACATCCTAGTATGGACTCTCAGAGGATGTGTGTGTGTGTGTGTGTGTGTGTGTGTGTGTGTGTGTGTGTGTGTGTGTGTATGCGCACGTGCACGTGCGACCCAAGCAAGATTTTTTGGCTTGTTGGTCTTGCCACTGTTTCCCATCGTTTGGCTGCTCATTGCTCTGCTTCAAGGCGCTCCTAGAGAGAAACGCCCCAGAGAACATTTTGAGGTTCTGGGTTCCAGCTGCCGCTCCAGATTCCGGCTGCTGCTGTTGCAGTCACCTTTGCTGAATTCCTGGTTTGCTGTTTAACGGGTCTGCTGATATCCTGACAGCAAAAAGTAGAATCGCTCCAAGGAACTGAGTCTAAAAAGGTCTACTTCTCCTGTTCCCATTAACCTCTCTTCTCTGCTGTGTAGGGGTAGGTGGGTTGGAAGGAAGGTATAAGCATTGCAGAATCTCAAACAAAGTAGATTTGGAAAAGTCCAAGGCCTACACACACTACAGACGCTCAGTTACGTGCAATCCAACATCACACACATCAGATGCATGGAGACAACGTGCTTTCTTTTCTTTTCTACCAGGCACACACACTTTACCTCACAGCCACTTCGTGTTTAGCTGTAGCCATGTATCCAGATGCATGAGCCCCAGTTACAGTAAAAATTAAGTATCAGCATTTCCAGAAACGGCCTCTACTACACAGCAGCCACGGCTCTCTTCCCCCTTACCCACAGACAGGCCTATTCCAAGGCCACCTGAGACCTGGTGGGGACGCCAGGTGAAAGGTGCCTGGTTCGTCCATGAATGCAGAGAGCAGAGATTTACACCCCACCCCCGATTTCATACCATCCACCCTCAACACACTGTGAATGGTATGAAAAGGCCCCTTTGTTGGAGTTTTAGCACGACTTAGGGTGCATAAGTGAGAACCCCAAGGCCTGGTTCTGGGGCAGAGGATAGACATTCTGATCCTATTGCCCTCACACATCTGGGAAGCTGCTCCTAGAATGCAGTCTATACCTGCTGCTGCTCCTGCTCTTCTGCCTGTGTCTGTGCGTCCCTGCCTGACACAATCACCTGCCTTTGCTCCTGTCCTAGCTCAGGTAGATTTCTAAAAACGCATATCACATAATTTATGGTAAATAGCCGTTGGCGCTATCCACTGGTAGTTCTTTCCTTGATTTCCGACATGTATTTACAACAGATGACATTTAACAGAGAGTAATAAATACCTATTAAAGAAATGCCTGCCACGTACGCCCTGCCCCAAGTCACTTATTCTTTAAGTCCGTGCTGTAAGATTTTTCAGAATGAGTGTGATTAGAAACAATGTGAAGGTATCATTTATGGGCAGGTTCTACCATCATCTGTTTCTGGTCTTTTCCACTCACGTCCATCTTAATGCTTTAAGGTAGCCCTGTCCAACAGAAATGTAACAGCATGTCACGTTTGTAATATATGAAATCAAAACAAACCTAATGTGGCTTAAATATTACATTAAAAAAAAATCAAGTCTTCTAAATGTGGCATGCACACTTGCGTGTGCAGAAGAACAGCGCACTTCACACACACCATCTTGGTGGTGGAGCCAGCATGAAGGAAGGCGTCTCTTGGAGTCCATGATCCGCAGTCCTAGGTGCTCTCTCCAGCCAGGGTTGGCTGTCGGAGGGCTAGCTGGTCCAGCCCACTTGCCGCCACCCCCACCCCTCAATCAGGCACGGTGGGTGGGTGGTCGTCTCGCAGCCACCGGCTGTGGGCGGAACCCCGGGAGCAGCAAAGCCAGAAGGCTGCTGCGGCTAGAACGAGCGAGGGTCCAGCGGACCCCTCCGCGCACGGCCGCCCCCGCCCGCACCGAGGAGCCCCGGAAGCGGCGGGATTTCCTGTGCCCGCCCCGCACCGGTCGCTGTCGCCTGTCGCTGGCTGTGCGGGGGCCCTGGGCTCCGGTGCACCGGGCAGGAGGCAGCGCCAAAGGGGCCGAGCCGGGGTGAGTGGGGCCGTGAGGGGGAGGGAACCGGCCTGGCAGATGGGGATGGTGGCCTTGGCATCCACTGCTGTCACTCGCGCAGGTATCCCCGCAGCAACCCTTTCTGTCACTTGCTGTAGCACCCGAGTGTCAGGAACCTGTTTTCTGGCCCCACTTTGCCCACTTCGTTTCTGCCACGAGCAGAATCTAGCCCTCCCCTCCCCGGGGTGCTTTGACTTAGAGAGAGGAAACCTCACTCCGCTTTGAGCTCTGGCCCCGAGGTGCCACACCCGCGGTGGTGGGGGCCACTAGAGCGACTCTTGTCCCTGTGCCCTTGGGCCACTCTGATTCCTTGGCCCTGTCTCTGTCCAGTAGAACTCCTTGGGGGGGAAAAAAACTTTATGCAGGTGCCCTGCCTCCCAGCTACATAGACAAACAACAGAAATGAAAGCCCAAGAACCTAGGTTCCAGAGGGCATGGGATCACCCAGAACTAGGGAAAAAGAGAGAAAGAGCAAACAGGTTAACGCTGAAAGCCCAAGTTCCTGCAGAGCAGAACACCCTAGGAGATGCAGGCGGGTGGCAGCTATCCACATCGCCGCCCTTTGCTTGGGTTTGCTAACATCTCCACAGGTTTTTCTGTCGTCCAGCTGGCCCAGTGGGCTCTGCGGAAAGGCTTCCTACTGAGTGCTCCTCTGCCCAAGGTGGTGACAGGGAGATGGTTTGTGACAGGTGTTCCCGGTACTGAACTGGGCATGAGACCCGCTGGAGGGCTTGCCGAGGGAACACGGGAGACTTAAGGTGAAGGAGGGCAGTTGGTGCCCTGTGCATTTAAAAGTGAAAAGAACACAGGGGCTGAAATTCTGAGGAGAGCCAAAGCGGAGGCTTCCTCTTACTACTGCTGCCCTGTCCCTCTTTTTTCAAGAGACCTCTCCAAAAGGGAAAACACCCGGCGTCAGTCCACAAGGCCCCCAAAGTCTTCATAGACGAAAGGGGAATTTGTTCTTTACGTTGTGCTTAGAAATCTTTTGTGAAAGACACACAGACAAGAAAGTAAGTGGTCTGAGATCTGTCACAGCCTTTCCTCGACTCCCGTGTGCTCACTGAACGTCACCTGATGATCGTGTGAGCCGCAATACCCACCAAAATTCTCACTTGTTCTAGGGAGATAGTTGGTTGTCTGTGTCTACTTGGGTCTTGAATGAGAATCACAAAAATGGATTGCCAGGAGGAAGTTGTTCGACAGTCATTCTCAAATGGGACCTGGCTTGTCCTAAAAATGTCCAAAAAGTGAGTTACAAACTTGGCCATATGTTCTATAGGATTGCTATGGATTCTTTATTAAAAAAAAAAAAAAAAAAAAAAAGTCAAAACTAACCTAAATCTCTTCTTGTGACCAAAGCCCACTTACTCTGTTTGATACATAGACGTGTTTACAGGTGGCACGGCTGGCCAGCCTTCTGTTGCTTGTCGAGCAAAAACCACGTCGTTTTTTGAGCTTTTCCGGCGGCAAAGTTTCCTAGCCCTTTCTTGCCTTGAATCTCTTCCAGTGAACAAATACCGGCTTCTCCATACCATTCCTGAAGTTGGACATACTCTTTATAATGCACCGTGACTGGTGCCCGTCAAACAAGTGTGCTGATTCCCTCACACGCTGCCGTGTTAACAACACTCTTCCCTGTTTTCCCTCTCCTGTCCAGGCTCTGTTCTTTTCCACCATATCCAGTTACACGCAAGCTCCTCACTGACCTGTCAGGGCTGTGTGCGCTGGCTCCTCCGTACCTCACCTTTACGGCTCTCCATGTCTACTGGTCTCTGCTACGTTTATATGGATTCTTTTTTCCTACAGAGGAGTGGCAGATCTCATGCCCCGTCGCTGAGGCTTTCCTTAAGGGAGACGCTCTCTGCTTCAGCCTGAAGAAGAGCAGATGCTCGTGGCAGGTCACACAGTTCATGAGAATATAATTTGTGGCACAGACTCTCTAGCTGTGCCCCCCTTTCCTGCGTTTTAACCAAATTCACTGTACTTTGAGTGATAGAGATACAACAGATAACTTTTGGATTTTTCAGAATTGTTCTTTTTTTTTTTTTTTTTTAAATGAAGTTCTTGGGAGTCCTCAGGGGTTTCTGTTGATAGCACGAGGTCTTCAAAATAAAAACAGTGACTTGACTGTGTCGCACCTGTCAGTCCCTTCGTTTCTCCAGAAAAGCCTGGCTCGCTCTCCCCTCGGGCTCCACTTACTTACTGTGCCGTCCCTTAGCCTTGGGAGCTGTTCTCTGAAATCTTTCGCTTACAGGTATATCCGGTACTGACTTGTTCCAGGTCACCGTTGGCGCTTGCTGCAGAAATGCTTTCTGAGCAGACTGTAGCCCTGGGAGCAGGATGGGAGTCAATGAACGCACAGCTGGATGGAGCAGAGCCCCACTCGGAGAGAGGAGCCCGGGAGGAGGGTCTGTGGAGAATAGCACCAGGGCCACCGGAGCATCTTCACTGGGACCTTCAAGAGGAGCCACCGTCCCTTCAGGACAAGGGTGAGAGCACACAGAGTGTTTGGATGCACTAGAAGTCTCCTAGTCTCTGATCAAAAGGTGGCGCTAAAAATTCCTGACCTGGCTGGGTATGTTTGCCGCTACCCCCCAACTCCCCCACTTATAATCCCGTTCCTCGGAGGCTAAGGCAGGATTACCCTGAGTTCCAGGCTAGCCTGGACAACATAGCATGCATGGCCTTGTGTCAAACAACAGTAGTGATCTCTAATTGCCACCAGTTGAAGAACACACGTACACCACATCCAGTGTGTTTTTCCTGAGACCTGCTGTCCAGTACACAGTGAGGCCCTGCGGTTTCCAAACTGTGCAGACGGGCTTCTTCCATCCCTCACATGATCATTCCTAATACACGGACGTGCATAAGTAATGGGATTGGATGTGGGAGATACGGGAAGTGCTGGGGGGGGCTTACTGCTGTTGGAAAACGCCGTAATATTTGCTTTCCTGGGTGGGAATCGAGCACTTTCTAGAACTATTCTAACTGACAGTCACCAAATCCTTGCAGAACATGTTGAGTGAAGGCCTTTACACCCGTATGTATGTAGTTGAGTTTTACCGACGAGCATAGACTGAGAAGATGAACGGGTCTCAGTGCCTACTGGGAAAGATGGGTAGGTAGTTCATCTCTAATTGTTCTTTTTCCTCCTAATCAGCTCAGGCTGCTCCCTGGGTTCCTGCAGCGCCCCAAGAGGGGAGCACCGGAGACTGGGAAATGGCCGCTGCACTTCTTGCAGCCGGATCCCAGGTGAGCTGTGCTCCCTTTGACCTCCCCCAGGGTCGGTGCAGCTGCTCTTCTATAGCTTTGGCATCATCCTGTTGGCCTGTTAGTCCCAGGAACATGAATGGGATGTCTCTTGAGGATTTTTGGATGGGCAACTCTGTTATCTGTGGGATGGAGGTGGGGAGTTCAGAATAACTAGTTGGCTGACCCTTTTAGGATGAAAATCTGAAACCAGGTATGATGGTGTCTGCCTGTAATCCAGGAACAAGGGATGCTGAGATAGGAGTATTGCTTGAGCCCAAGAGTTTGGGGCAGGTCAGTGCGGCACAGTGAGACCTTATCTCCAAATATATACGAGATAAAAAAAATCCCGGAAAAGGTAGGAAAAGAGGGGCCAGTGAAAGCTTGGAAAAGCATAAAGTAGACAGGATGGAGCAGATTGTGGAACTTTTACAGAGGAGAAGAGAAGAGAGACCTGTGCAAAGAGCTGGAAAGAGAACGGAAGTCTGGAGGCTAGCTGTGGAAAGACAGCAGTGTGGGCAATAGTGATATTTCCGGAACCCCTGTTGTGTGCACTCTTTCCTGTGCACTTTACATACGCTAAGTAATATGAGAACAACTCACTCATCCCATCTTAATCGAGAGAACACCGGGCCATAGAGAGACGGAGGCATTTATAGAATACGGCTCGTAAGTGGTAGAACAGTCACTTGGCTCCAAATGTTGAACTTAACCGCTGTGCCGTAGCCTTAACCGCTGTGCCATAGCACCTGAAGAGATGTCAGCTTAGCTGGGAGGCAAGCGTGCTTTGTTCACATCCTGTTGTGTTGACAGAAAAGGTCAAGTGGAGGAGGGGGCTGTGGTAGTCTACAGGAAAGAACTAGACAGGTAAGAGGAGATGCGGCAGACACTCAGAGTTAACACGGGGAGCGATGAGCTGTCTGCCATTCCTCTGGCTTCTCGTGGTCTCACTCAGGACCTCCTGGAGTGGCCTTCACTCACTCACTCCTTGACCTTGGTTCTTTAGTCTTTCTCTTTACTACAGCTGTGGGCCTTGCTAGTGAGCGGCCTGTTGGCAGTTCTTTTCCTGGGTCCGCTCTCGCCCTCTTTCCTAGGCCGCCTCAGCCCTTCATGGTGGGACCGTGTTTTTCATCAGAGCAGCCTCAGCCAGACAACTCTCTTATCTTGTTTCAGGGCCTGGTAACCATCAAGGACGTGTCAGTGTGCTTCTCTCAGGAGGAGTGGAGGAGCCTGGACCCCTCGCAGACAGACTTCTACGGAGAATATGTCATGCAGGAAAACTGTGGGATCGTCGTGTCTCTGAGTAAGCAGGACGTTGCTTGGTGCCTGAGAGGCTGTTGCCCTGGGAGGATGGGGCCACGCGCTTCAGGGTGTTGGATATTGCCTGCCTAGGGGCTTTTGCTTGGCAGGGACACTGTCTGGGCTGTCACCAAAGAAAGAATATGGTGCTAAGCCCAAAAGAGCTGAAGTGAGGGATCTCTCTGTAAATAATGCTAAATTGTGGGGCGACACTTGAGGCTCATCTTGGTTGGGATTTAAGGTTTCTTACACAGCAGAGAAAGGGACAATTGGAGCTATAGCCTGGGAACTGCAACATCACCCTGGCGACGGCGAGGGTGCTCGCTGCAGGTCAGCCTTACAGTGGGGCTAAGGTTAAACCATGAGCAGAAAAGGCATGGCCTGAGAGGGTTTGAACCAAAGAGAACCCGAAAGGGGAACTTAAGAGGGGTGAGCGGAGGCTTGTGTCTGGCTTTCCTGTTCTGACGTCCCCTAAGGAGAAATCTAGGCCGTGGCTCTGTCCACGTTACAGAACTGCGGCTGAGCTAGCCTGGCATGTGCCTGTTTCCTTTTCTCATGGCCAGGGTTTCCAATCCCCAAGCTGGACATGCTTTCTCAATTAGAAGGGGGAGAAGAACAGTGGGTCCCTGACCCCCAGGACCCAGAAGGGAGGGACATCCTGAAGGTCACATACACAGGTGAGGACCCAGAAACGCTCTCTTGAACTATCATCTTTTCATGTCTCTAACCAAAAAGTTCAAAGTTCTTTTTTTTTCTCCCCCAAAAGCAAGGCTGGGGCGCAGAGGTGTGGGAGGCAGACTCTGAAGTTAGGCTGGGTGGGTTTGAAGTGTAGGCCATGCCTGTGACACTTCGTATGCTAACCCCTGGGGTCCGTCTGGCATCATTCAGCTTACCCTGGGCCTTGAGTGCTGGGCTACAGTCTTTGGGCTCTCCTTCTAACAGTGGCGTTCTTCCCTCCCCATAGGAGATGGAAGTGAACATGAGGGAGACACCCCTGAACTAGAGGCCGAACCTCCCAGAATGTTTTCCAGTGTGTCTGAGGACACTGTTCCCTGGAACCCTGGGCAGGACCAGAGTTGGGAGGCCACGCCCAGGAGCTCCAGAGGAACGCTCTTAGGCTCCCCCTTTCTTCAGGAAGACAGCTTCTCTCACCTTCTATGTAGCCCAGAGATGGGTTCTCTCTTAAAACCCCATACATGCCCTCAGTGTGGGAAACAGTTCGTGTGGGGCTCCCACCTCGCCAGGCATCAGCAAACACACACTGGCGAGAGGCCCTACAGCTGCCTCAAGTGTGAGAAAAGCTTTGGGCGAAGGCATCACCTCATCAGGCACCAGAAAACCCATCTACGTGACAAGCCAAGCAGGTGTTCTGAGTGTGGCAAGAATTTTCGCTGCAGTGCCCATCTGGCCAGCCACCAGAGAGTGCACGCGGAAAGCAAGGCCTGCAAGAGCCAAGAGGTTGGAGGGAGCCCTGGGTCTCCGAGGTGGCAGCAAGCCCCACCTGTGCCAAAGTGCCACGTGTGCACAGAATGCGGGAAGAGCTTTGGCCGAAGGCACCACCTAGTGAGACACTGGCTGACCCATACGGGGGAGAAGCCTTTCCATTGCCCCCGCTGTGAGAAGAGCTTTGGCCGCAAACACCACCTGGACAGGCACTTGCTGACCCATCAGGGACAGAGTCCTGGGAGCAGCTGGGACGGAGGGACACCTGCCTTTTGAAATCTGTTCTCTTCTGTAGCTGTGGTTGAATCTGTCAGCCGGTGCTACCAGCAGCCACTGTCAGAGCTGCGCCTCTCCCTGTACCCTGATGGTCAGAACATCTTTCACTGGTTCTGTGAGACAATGTATGAAAACAGAGTTCTTTGGGCAGTGGGACTTTTGGAAACAGTGCAAAGTACATGTGAGGCTATTCAGCCTGCCCCTACTCTCCAGGGTACAGTGGGACCAGCAGTGATGGTTGGAGTCTGTGCCGCCGTACCAGTTCCTGGATATTTTTACACATCACCCTGTGTGTTGATTATATCCTCTAGGGGAGAGAGAAAGCGAGAGGGTCATGCCAGGATATGGAGGCTCTGAGACCCCTGCAGTCGGTTGTTTAGTGTCTTTCAATGCAGTGTTTCCTAAATGTGCTTAGTCTCAGTATCCATGTCACTTCCCACAGAAGCGGGGACTCTGTGAAATATACTTCTGTAAGCACTGGACTAAAAGGCAACTAGGAAATAGACAGTGACTAGGTGTTCTGAGCCCCCCATTTCTACCTATGAAAGCAAGGTGGCGAGACATTGTGTGGGCCTGTCTCCTGTGACTATACTCCCCTCGCTCCTACCTCTGAAAAATATAGTGACCTTTCACTCCCTATTCCTCTTCCCCTCATCCTGTGTGTACACACACACACACACACACACACACACACACACACACACACACACA
>OU015748.1:121339565-121352340 GCA_907169655.1 Acomys percivali | reverse complement strand
TGTGTGTGTGTGTGTGTGTGTGTGTGTGTGTGTGTGTGTGTGTGTGTAAACCAGAAATCAGCATGTGATATTCATCTGAGTCCAATTTTCCTGAAAAATGATAGAATTTCATTCTGTTAATCACACTGGATGAGAGTAAAGACCACCATTCAAGTTTCTGATTGAATTAGGCAAGATTTACCTTCTGTCAGACAGGGATAGCTCCACAAAGCAGGGTTTGAGAGGCTAGCACTGGACACAGGAGAAAGTGGGGCTTATATAGTCCCCTAAACTGCAAGGCTACAGAATCTCCAAGGGTTTTTGTTGACATCAAAACTTAGTAGAACATCTCAAAATTATTGGGCAGAACATCTTCTCTTATCAGGGTGGAGGTCAGGTTATAGGGTGTACAACATGTCAAGTTCCATAAAATGGGTCAAGACATGATCAAACTTAAGTCTTACAGAAAACAGGAATGAACTTATTTTGACCTTGAAATAAGATGGCTTTTCATCTTAAGATGGAGTCATGCTGGCCCATCATTCCCCATTATGCGCCCCTTGCAAATCCTTGATAGGGGATGGCTATTTCTATCTGTGGCAGGGGATGATACTGCCAGAGTTGGGCCAAGTATCTTAGCAGTCTCTGTTTGACAAGAGGTTAATTTGTATCATGGCTAGGGTCTCTCTAATTACATTTGGTTGGTTAGCATAGAAAGAATAAAAATGTTTAAAGCCATTCTCTTTGTTTTATATAGAGTGGGTCGAGAGTCTTACCGTATTGTAGAACTATTTTATCTAATATTTTTATCTATTTAGTTTTAACAGGTGCCTTTTTGAAAATGAGGGAGCCTGGTAAACCAATAGGCATTATTTATTGCCATTTTGTCCCCATTGCCAGGCAGATTCCTTTGAGTTTAGCGTTCCAGCCTTTTGTTGAAGATAAGGGCAACACAGTCCCTTCGGTAACTACTTCCCGGCTGAAATTAGGACATCGTTGTCAGGGTCTAGGAAGTCTGGAATGTTAGTCAAAGGCCAGAGGGCGCATTTAGGCAATGGGGCATTCACCATAATTAATTGGTTTGCTGACCAAGCTGAAGAGACAGGGAGCAAGTATGTTGGCCATGGTCCTATGAGCTTTCAGCAAGTTCAGGGCTCTCAGTTTCGTAGGACTACCTGGGCCTAGCATGGTTTAGATCACCTCTGGAACAGTCTACAGTCCACAGCTACAGACTGGATGGCGTTGGTCAGTCACGTGGAAATCTGCCAGGACAGATAGAGACTAGGAACAGCAGTTAAAGTTAAGAAACGTAAATGAAAATCTTATATGTGGATCTCTCCCCGGAGGAACAGGTAACAGGCAGGGACACAGTTTGTTGATTAACATGGCCGGAGTCTGTATCTGGAGTTCATCTGGCTTGTGACAGGTGGTTCACGTTGCAACTCTCTGAAGTTTATATGAATCTTTGTTTGTTTGTTTGTTGTTTGTTTTAAAAGTTTTAGGTATATTGGCGTTACCACTGCTTGTAGTTTATGTTGAAATCCATACGTAGACAATGCAGCTGAGGTGTCTGTAAAACAGCTGGAGTAGACGCGTGTCTTTGAGTCACAGCAAGAGCCATGGCTTAGTTATAAAGCACAAACATTTTTTTTTTCCTCCAGGGGTCTGGATTTAGAATGGACAGAGGTTTTTGTTTTGTTTTTTTCTTTTTCAGCATGATAAAAAGTATCTATAAGTTTACATTTAGATAGGCGACTAGAGCTTGTGACTGATAAAAGCATCCAATGCCTTACCAGCTTTTCGGAACTTCATTGATGAATGTTAAATTTTTTGAACCTTTGAAATCCTAGTATAACAGTAGTATACAGGGTGAGAGAAATTTTAAATGCTTTTTTTTTTTTTTTTTTTTTTTTTTTTTTGAGACAAGGTTTCTCTGTGTCTCCTTGGCTGTCCTGGACTGGCTTTGTAGACCAGGGCTGGCCTGGAACTCAAAGAGATCCACTTGCCTCTGCCTCCCAAGTGCTAGGATTAAAGATGTGCACTACTACCACCCAGCTTTAAAATGCTTTTTATTTTAAATTATTTTTGTATCTTTATAACATATCAAGAGCAGTCACTGCAAAGCAGGTTTTGTTTGTTTGTTTAAATAAAGGAACAGTACAAGTTACACCTGAAACCTGTTTATCCTTTAATATGAAGCCTGTTATCAAGACAAATCTGTCTGTGAGTTTGGCCTTTCTCACCAGGGGAACTAATATCTCTAGAAAAACAAAACTTGGTCTTTATATATGAAATGCACTGACCAGACACCTGTTGTTAAGCGGATGAAGCTACAGTTAGCCATCAATATCACCAGAGAGCTCAGAAAGATAAATTATAGCAAGAATTATAATCCAAATGCTCCTATACCAATTAAAATGATGGAGTCTTACCAGCTACCTGGACAATTACCCTAGGCTGCAGTGTTAATTTTGTTGTGGGCAGAGACGGTCTTTGGCAGTCACACAGGGCAGCATAGGCCCTTTGGATGAGGAACTTGTGAAACTTGGCCGGCTTGATGTAGGCAGAGCGGGGCAGTCAACCCAACAGTGTCCATCATATGTGCAGGGCCCTGGGAGCAGGCGAGAGATGGGGCAGTGCTTTGTCCAGAGGCTACCACAGTCCAGCTGGGGTTGTTCTGTGTCTCATCATCTTCTTCAGATACTTTAAGGTCACCTCCAGGAGCCAGCTTTTCTATCACGGGAAGCTTTTTTTATTAAACATTTTAAATGCCATATTCAGCCGATCTCTGAAGAGTTTTAGGACCGTTATCTATTAAGTATGTCTGACTTTAAATAAAGTTTTGCTTGTTTTCAGTTATTTGCTTTAGGATTAACCTTGAAAACATATATAGGAGGCTAAACAAAGCTTATTTCTGTAAAGAAATTGCATTTGTACTTAGAATAACTACGAGTATAGTTCTGAACCTATTTAAAAGGTGACTATTAATGTGCACGTCTTAATCACTTTTGACAGCTTACAACAAGTTAGCAGCTTTTATATGATTAGGATTTGCATTTCTAATCCCTGTTAAATTTAGCCTTTAAAATTAATTATAATTTTTAATTGAAGCCCTTTCAGTATCAAAATAAAACCTTGACTCATAAGTGCAGTTCGTAGGGAGACTGGCAACATTATTTTCCTGAGTAGACTTTAGGTAAGGAGAGACATTTTATAGGCTCCCTGCCAGACTGCCGGGGCTATTGTGTTGCTGAATCATAATGAGAAATTAGAAAAGATGATACAGTAGCCATTTTGACTCCTACCCTGGCTAACAGCCTGGGAACTTGAACTTTTGACTTGATGACCCGGCCCCTGGTTCCAGGAATGGATAACCACAAAATTGCCCCAGGCCAGATGTCCCTAAGGGCACAAAAAGGTTTCAAAAGTTTCCCCCTTCTCCCTAACCAATCAGGATACAGGAGACCATCGACCCCACCTGCCTGCTTTGCGGATTTTTGCCTTTAAAACTAGCCTGTAACAGCTACTCGGGGTCCTTCACCTCCCGAGTGCTGAGGGACCCTGACACATCAACAATTGGGACCTTTGACGTGTCAGTAATAAATTTTACCTATACCTATACCTCTCAGCTGGTGTGACTTGAGTGGTCTCTTGCGGTGACCCCCTTCCCGAGTTGGACCCCCAGGGTCCAACATTTTGGGCCAGGGTCCAACAATAAGACAGAACTATCTTAGCTTCTGGCATTCTGTGTTTGCTGCTCGTAGCCAGGACTTCAACTCTTTTTTTTTTTTTTTTTTTTTTTGGTTTTTCGAGACAGGGTCTCTCTGTGTAGCCTTGGCTGTCCTAGACTCACTTTGTAGACCAGGCTGGCCTCGAACTCACAGCGATCCGCCTGCCTCTGCCTCCCGAGTGCTGGGATTAAAGGCGTGCGCCACCACGCCCGGCTTTTTAGGACTTCAACTCTTTAGCCTCTCCCCCTGCCCCATTTTGTCTGGTGGTGCTGAGTTTTGCAGCCTGAATGGTACCCTCATCATGGAGTCAGTTGTGTTAAGGTCTGAGGCCCCTGCTCTATCTCTCAAGTGGGAAGAAACAGGGCACAGTCGTAATCTGGACACGGCAAGGCCGAATTCCAACAGTGCAAACACTGCGTGGCTCAATGCTTGGGGTTTGTTCATGATTCCTCAGCTCCGCTAAGAGGCTCAGGTGATCTCCGGCTTTGCCCTCTGAAGCCTATGTAGCGTGTCCCTCTAGTCTTCTGTTGGCTCTATTTCATTGTGGCTGCTGTTTTTGGTGGCCAGCCGTCATGTGGCACAACTAGGGTGGAAAAGTACTTACAAAGCTTAAAATCTGGGTTTCCAGAAGGAAAATATTCTGGAGGAGTCCCTGCAAAGCACCGACTCCAAAGTTCAGTAAGGTCCATAAGGAGGATGCCTCATAGGTACCAGAACATTTGAATCCTCCTTTCCTCCCCAGACACAGGGAAATCAGGCAGTGAGTGTTATCCCAAGAAGCCTGAGATGACCCATATGTCTTGCTACAGTCTCTATGAGTTCATAGGTGCATTGGCCCTACTGTGTCTGCAAGACACTGTTTCCTTAAAGTCATTCATAGGACAAACCTTTCTGCCTGACCCTTGAGGGGAAGGATTTGGTGATTTAGGACTGAGTGTTCCAAAGCTTTAAGAGTATCATTACTTACATGTTTGTTTGTTGAACAATATCTCAAAGCGTTGATTACTGTAGTCTTATATTAAATGTTGAACTTCAGCAGCAAGCACTCTTGACTACTGTCTGGGAATCCATGCCAAATTCTGCCATGTCAGAAATCCTGTGCTTAGGCTGTATGCTGTGACCTTCGAGTTGCTGACCTTTACCTCACCACGAGGTCTTGTGTTCTAGGCTATCCTTGGACTATTTACCTTTGAAAGAAGTAGAGAAGTCTCAACTTGGAACCACCCAGAGGATCTAGGAAGTTCTTACAAGGAACTACTCAGAGAACTAGGAAGTTCTACAGGGAGTGATTTAGGCTATTGTATTCTTGCCCGGCTAGGGCTAGGGTGAGTGAGATTAAAATAAATCCCTTTGACCTTGCTCTATATATGATCCTGCTAGTCAGCAATAAAGTGAATCTTGATCAGAAATTTCCTGACTTGATTCATTATTTCTCACATCTCTGTATCCTACTTTCAATCCCTACTCCCTCTTTTAGGTGAACCCTGATTCGATTTTTCCTGCAGGCTGGGACCCGACACTGCTGGCCCATCTCTCCACCCCTGATGTTGAATGCAGAACCCAGGATCTGCAGATGTTCTACCAATGAGCTATAAACACCCAGCTCATGTGCCATTATTTAACAATAAAATAGGCATTCTCTGATTTTCCTTTGTAAGCTGGTTTTGGGGGGTTCAGGTGTAGCTGCACATTGACCACTCAGACACCAGACTCAGATAGATGGAAGATTATTGAATGCCTAGTAAAGTCTGGCCGGTCAGGGACACGGTCTGGATTCAGGAACCAAGATTGTGAGCCTAAGCCAGTCTCAGAGTGAGTTTTTAAAGGAAAAAGACCATAATCAAGCAGGAAGAATCAATTCTATTCCAGGAACACTGTGCCTATGTAGCTAGACAAAGCACTGTACTCTTGTTGGGTGGGATTTAGGGTAGGGGAGCTTGGGGGCTTTCCAGTTCCAAGCCTTTTCCATGAGAAAGAAACATAGCATGGTATTGCAGTTTAACTCCAGCAGAACATACATTTATCTTTAACTTAAGCAGAACATTTAATGACTATTGAATTGTAAATGAAAGGATATTCTTATGTCAGGCAGGCAGAGCCTGAGAATTTGAACTCAGTTTCACCTTATGATCAAAATGGAGACTAAAGGCAAAATGGCTTCAGTTATGCTAAAGAGGAAAGCAGGCGTCAACAGAGAAGCTACAGCTATGTTAAAAACTAAAGTAGGTCTCAAAAGAGAGGTAAAAAGTTAAAGCAGGCCTCAACAATGGCTCAACTGCTATACTCTATGTCTCTTAGTCTCTTTGATTTATGTTTTTACTTATTCCTTCAGTAGAATATAAGATACATAAAGGCAAGGGACCTTTCTGGCTTAGTCACTGTTGAATATCTTCACCTGGCCTTAGCCCTGACAGTTGTAGGTTTTGGGGGGGAAATGATGATTGAGTGGATAAATAAGGTAACAAGACTTTGATCCACGACAGATGGGCCTGGGGGAGGGGGAAAACTTCTAAGTCTCTGTTAAACTCCTAATCCCTTGAGATCCATCCTCTCTCCAATCAGGAAGTGAGCATAGCCCCCAACTGCTGAACATCTTCTCATTTCTGCTTGTCTGTGTTCCATTTGTGGGCTTAGCATACCTTCCATCTTCTAGAGAATGTCTTGAATGTTCCTGCAAGTTTTCCCCATCTGAAGGCAAAGGCCATTGTTACATCAGTCTTCTCATTCCCACAACGGCACGATGCTTGGTACACCACAGAACAAAGATGCCCTGAATGAGGGGGTGATGTGAAGACTTTGCTGGTACATCATGAATCAGATCCCTGTGTACTTTCTCTGCTGGTCAACCTTTTGGAGAAGGTCCCAACTTGCTCGGCAGAGTCTTGCAGTCTTGTTGCAAACCTTCTCTGCCCAGAGTATGAGCTTCTCTACTTTCTGAGGTAGATGAAAGAAAGGTACAGATGACTCAATCAACTTTCCATGTTTAACAATCTCAACTAAGAGCTTTAATCACACAGGGCATTGTCTGGCACCCGATAGTTAGGTCCACAGAAAGGACTTTGTGTTTCTGAACTTTTCTCCCAAGGGAAGACAGATAGTGGTGCTGAGCACAGTCTGAGGAGGCCCTTGGGTCCCTGCCACTCTCTGCCCAGTCTGGGCTCCCTATCCTCCCCTCTTCTCTGATGACTGAGGAAGGAGGTCTATTGGGGAGGCCTATTGAGAGGAGGCTCTGGGGCATCATTAGCCTTTGCTACCTACACATTCCTAGAAGTTGCAAATGTGGAAATCCCAGTGGGCGGCTTTACTTCAGATCAATTAAGAGCAGCCCCAGTTTAACTTTGACTCCAAACGAGTCTCAGGAGGTTAGTTAGGGAGATGCTTAGAGCAACTCTCTAAGTGACAGACCCAAAGGATTAGGACCTGCTGGTTTTATTAAGTGAGTGAGTGAAGGGCCAGTGCCAGCAGGTACTGTTCCAAGCATCCTTAGAAAACTTTACCACCAGCTCTTGCAGCTGTGTAACTCTGGCACGATCTGTTGCCATGCCAACCACCACAGGATTAGCTCTCCAGTACCACTGGATGCTAGAGTGGTAAAACTCTGCTTCACTCTCAAGCAAATTGTTCTAAAGAGTTAATGTGGGTTAATGTGAGTGATTGCTACTGTGGTGTGTGCTCTGTGTACACAATGCTAGGCTTGATGCAGGGACAAGGAAGAGAGTTAGAGCAAACCCTCTGTCCCTATGAAAATGGCAGCTGTGGGCTGTGGAGATGGCTCAGCTAGTAAAGGAGTCTGCTGCCAAACTTGATGACCTGGGTTTGATTCCCAGGCCCCTCATGGTGGAAGGAGAGCTGTCTTCTGACATCCATACCCACACCATGCTTCACATACCCTCCCAAACCACACAAATAAGTGTAAAAATAACTTAAGTGGTAATTATGAATTAATTCCTGGATTTTCAACAACACTACCACCACACTGTTTTCTTTAATACCCATTATCTGTCGTCAAGCTTAAAATTCAGATATGTTAGAAAGATAAACTTGAAAATATATTAAAATATCAAGATGTGGGATGATTTACTAATGATCTAAGGTAGAGAAACAAGTCATAAAGCTAAGAAGCCATCGTAAGAAGATTAAAATAAACTGACAGCATAGAATAAGAAGCTTATCAATGACAGAAAAGGCCAGATACAGGGTTCAGTGATCAGAAGATCAAGGGGAAAATATCCTTCTCGTGCCTGAGAGCAAAATGATAATGTGTAGATGCCCACTGATACCAGGAGGCACTATTGCAGCAAAGGTGTGTGTGTGTGTGTGTGTGTGTGTGTGTGTGTGTGTTAGAGAGAGAGAGAGAGAGAGAGAGAGAGAGAGAGAGAGAGAGAGAGAGCTGGAGAGGATACCTCAGTAAGATGGGAAAACAGTGTTTTGTACATTGGGCTGGTGCTAAGTGGGGTTGTCAGGAAGCAGGACAATGAATCTAGGATTGGATATCTTAATTGTCATCTATGAGGTTGGGAATACCATGGAGCAAAAACTAATGAACAAAATAGCAGCAAGCCCTCATGGTTGCAGCAAGAGATTGCTATTTGTTCATTTTTTTTGTCTAGTGTTCCTGTCTATAATGTCTAATATACACTACAGTATATATTAATACTATATATTATATGTGCATATATTATACATTGTTATAATATAGTATAACATAATATATGCAATATAATATACATATAGTAGATATATACATACTTGTATATGTACTACAGTAATATAGTTTTTGAAACGATCCAATGTGTGATTGAAATAATAATTTTGTGACTCTCCCTGCTTGGTGTCCAATGGACCTTGTGTATGGAGCAGATTCCCTGAGAGATTTGTTCACACTGTTCTTTACCTCTTTAAGCTCTGTGACATTACAGGGGATGGAGAATCTCTTTTTGTGTATATACACTGTGTCATTCATGAAATTACAGTGGTCTTCATTTTCCTAACTTCCGCCATGCGCTACAGTGTCGCTCCATTGCAGTAGTACAATAACCTGGCCTAAAGCTGGTGTGTGTGTGTGTGTGTGTGTGTTTTGTTTTTTGTTTTTGTTTGTTTTAACCAGAGAGCAACTCTATCTAAGAACTGCCTACAAGCCAAGCTTACAGATAGCCACCATTTTTTCCTTCTTACCAAATGTGTAGCATTCTTATGAGCAAACATCCTGTCCAAAAAAAAAAAAAAAAAAAAAAAAACCAGAGAAGTGTGTGAATCACAACGGTATGGCCCAATTGTCACCACTAACATGGAATAGATATTCAGTAATGCTGACTATCTGTAAGGAAGAGGTTCATTCATCAACAGTCCTGACTTTAAGTGGGTGAGAGCAACGCCTGCTTGGCTCAGCTCTGTCACTGAGGACATTAAAGCAGTAAAACTCTATCTGGTGGAATTTCAAACCATCCCAGCCTTTTGGAGGCAACTTGACTTACATATATTCTTCAACCAGACATTTCTAGACCTGTTCCCGCAGAGTTACAAATATAAGCAAAGATGTTTGAAGGATGCTCACTGCGGTGCGCTTTCAATATAAAACCAAAAGGCCTAAAATCTATCAAAAGACAATGAGTAAATTCTAGAATGTTGGTAAGTAGCTTAAATCTGATCTTACTTAACTTTGTTATTAATTTAAAAATACTTAAAGGTTAAATTATGTCTCTATGTTAGAGTACATTAACAACCACCTATAATATTTCATAAGGAAAATAGCATTTATAATCACACATAATTATGATTGCAAGTTTTTTTTTAAAAGAACACTTGGATGAAGACATTTATAAAATGTTCTTTCTGAATTGTGTATTTAGATAGTATAGGTTCAAGGAATTCTTTCCTAGCAATTTTCAGCATTTCCGAACCCTTCCTAGTAAATATGGAATTCTTTCAAAACCGAGTAAGAACATTTTTATTACATTTTATTTTGTATTGTTGTTTTGAGATGGGTCTCATGTGTGTGACCCTGGCTGGCTGTTCTGGAGCTCATTATGTAGATCAGAATGGCTTTGAACTCACAGAGATCCACGTGCCTTTGCTTACACACACACACACACACACACACACACACACATACACACACAACCACCACCACCACTACCATCATCAACACAATGACAACAACAACAACACAAGAAAACAGTAGCTTTTTTCATGTCAGGAGATGCTTATCTAGATCAGCAAAGTTGGCTGAATGGTTGTCAGGTGCTCTGGTCCCTCAGAAGAGGGTTGAGGGAGCTCTTTCTCCCTCAGGAAGAGGTTACGTTTTAGAATTTTGTTTTTAATCATGAAGTTTTGTACTCAGAGGTGGTGAGAAAGTATATTCGTTATTTTTTTATACCCAATCCAGCTTAGATCTTTCCCTGTTCATCCAATGTTTACGTTTTTCAGCTGGACTTTGGCTTTCTCGGGGGAAAATGTCTCTGTGGGTTGGTACTCTTGCGGCAGGTGCATGTCGGGGAAGGACACCCGAAGCCCCCAACTCCTCCAACATGCTAATGTCACTTGTGGTATTGGGGTTTTTAGAAAGCTATTTAATATTCCAATTTCTCAGGCTTCCTTATCTAGAGGATAGTTTTAACAATAACCATGAGACACTGTTGGTGTGACAATAACGATAAACATTGGAACCCACTTGGAGATTTATCAAGTCAGAGCAGAAATCGTATCTATCATTTATGGTTCCTAGATTTTATATAGATACATAAGAGCACATATGTGTATGCATGGAAGTAGAAGCACACTGTCTAGGAAACAAAGGTAACTGAGTGGATGGAAAAGAAGGAAGCTGAAGAGGTAGGGGACGGGTTCACTGAATAATATGTACTTGTGTGGAAGTGTCCTTATGTAACATAGTATTATGAACAATTAATATATGCAATGAAAAGTGTTAACGTTGGATTATCTACTCATAACTGCTGTTGTTACTTTTGCTTTCATACAGATTAGAATGAAGTTCACACCATGAGCTATTGTCCATTTTTCCATCAGCAATCTTGTATGTCATCATGGTTACACAGAATCTCCACAATAACCCCCTAAAGCAAACCCATGAGACAGGTGTTGAGTCCTCCCTCGAACCCTGCGTGCATGCCCTTTCCTCCTTGCTTCCAGGTTACAACCCAAACTCTTCTCTAGTCAACAAAAGACCTCTCAGAAAGCCACTATTTTGGCTATCCTGGTGACACAGGACAAGTCTTTGTTGTGCAAAATAGCATTGGCATAAAGCCTCCTGGTGGCTCTGCTGTACCCCTGGAAAATACACCCCAACCCAATCACCTTTTACTTAAAAATAATAAACATAAGAGTTTCCAGGAAGTTAGCTGAAATTGGTTTCAGGGGAGAGAAATTAAAGAGAGGATTGTTTTAAAGCACATAAGACTATTAGAGATTAAGTCAGGGCTAACTAGAACATTCAATTAAGGATATTAAAAAAAAAAAAACCTTGCCTCTTATTCCAGCTTGGTGGCCTTGCCATCCTTTCTAGTCTATGCATGTCAGGCCTTTAGTGATCTATGTAAAATTAAGATTTTGTTTAGTTTATAAAGATACCTGTATTTGCTTTTGTAGAAAGTAATCATCACTGGTCAACAGCAACAGTCCTTCATGTAATGGTTTCCTGTAATGGAAGTTGTGATTTCTTTGTAAACTCAATTATGTTATGTAAATATGTTTTTGTTTGTTTGTTTGTTGTTTTAATCCCAAGTGTGGGATTTTAGTTCGGGTTTTAGTGTGTCCACAGCTGATAATTGCCTCCTGTGGGGCGTGGTCATTGCCAGCTGGTAACAGCCTGTCTCAAGCAGCATGGAGAGGGGCGTGGTCTAGGACTACGAGGATATAAATAGGAGAGCCTGGAGAGAGAAAGCGTGGCGTGTGGCCGTGGGATGTGGCACAGGCTTGTGGCACGTAGCAGTTTGGAGAGACCAGAGATGAGTGGTGCGGTGCGGTGATTTGAGGTAGACAGAGAGAAATGTTTCAATACAACGCCTCAGAGGGGACTGCTTGCTGGGTTTGCTGTTGTTAAGAGATTGGAATTGCCCCCGAAAGACTCAATTGACCTAAACAGCTGGGAGAAGTAAAGGGGGGTGGGGTCTGCAACCCCTCTCCCCACTAACCTTTTTTATACTCAGGGTTAAGGGGTTGGTGGAAGGGAGGTAGAGGCTTCAATACCCCAAATAAAATAGAGCTTAAAAACAAGCATCAATAGTTTTCTGTAAAAGTATTGCCTGAAATAATTGTCTTGGAAGCTTACTGCTGCCATCTGATAATCTAGGCCTAGTCCTGGAAGCTTCTAGCCTCCATGTAATCAAGTCTAGGACTAGAATATTTTCAACCTCTGAGACTTACTGCTGAATAAGCTCACCTTTTCTAGATCTTTCTGAACTCTTGCTCACCGGTTCAACTCAGCTATTCTAGCTCAAACTTCTCTCCAAGCTGACTGACTCAAACTGGCTTCTCAGCGTCTGACTGAGTTGCTATGTTTGGACTCATACTAACTTATATGTGCTGATCTGGCTCCTTCTCATTCTCTGGCTCGTTCTGTCTTCATCTGTGTCTAGCTTGTTCTCTCTTCAACCTACCTCTGTAAAACTCTCCCAGTAACGGCCTCTGAACTCTATGAACTGTTAGGATCTCAACCCCACTGCATTGCCTCTCAGTTCACTCTCAATGAATTCCCTGAACATCACTGACTAGAACTCAGAGATCTGCATGCCTGTCTCCTGTTTTCCTTTGGAAAAAAAATCACTTACGAATTGAATACATTTGGCATTTGGCTTTGGTTTGGTTTTGGTTTTGATTTGTTTTCTGTGAGGACTGAAGAAATATTGTTCTTTGCAGTCACTTTGTTTATTTTTACCTTCCTTTTAACCTGATCTTTCTAATAGGACTACCTTAATTTTTCAGAGTAGATCCTTTCCAAATATTCACATATTTAGCATCTTGCATATTTTCCACATTCTATTATGTGTGCATTAAGTTAGAAAAATTATATATATATATATATATATATATATATATATATATATATA
>OU015748.1:121321717-121338150 GCA_907169655.1 Acomys percivali | reverse complement strand
TGTGTGTGTGTGTGTGTGTGTGTGTGTGTGTGTGTGTGTGTGTGTGTAAGACAGAGAGACAGAGAGAGAGAGACAGAGGAATCATAAAGTAAGAAACGAGAAAGGGAGAAAAGCTGAGGGAAGACATTGGGAGGAGAGGGTTAATAGAATTCAGGTGACATGAATGCAGAAAGCAAGAATGTTTAGAGAGGACAGGGATGCTGAAAGAGGGTCAAAAGGAAGGACACTGGGGAATTTGGGGGTGAGGTAAAAAAAGAAAAAGCGTCTGGCTTATGTATGAACGATACGATTAATGTAACCCCTTACTCACGCTGACTTTTGAAAGATTAATTAAAAGTGACCCCCGCGTAAGCAGGAAATGTAGGAGGTTACTTTGTTATGGTGAAAGGTAGGGTGATGTTCAGTTGGAGTTTGCACTTGAGACGTTGAATGAATCACATTTGTGTTGGCGCAGCAGTCTGGGTTTAGTGTGGACCTATGTCTTCTGACAACAGACATAGGGTTACAGAAATAATTGCGGTTGTGGTAAAGGATCCATTGTCTTAAAGAGCTTCAGCTAAAAAAAAAAAAAAAAAAAAAAAAAAAAAAGAATTCTTGCAAGAACTTGAAAGTAGAGTTTGTTTTGGCAGACAAAGAAGTAGAGCGGATGGGCAATTAAGAAAGTGTTTTCTGAAGGTTTGAAACCTGGTGGTTCTGGCCCAGCGGAAGGCCTCTGACCCTCCCATGGTGAGACCACAGTAGCACCTGCCTTTTCCTGCCCTTGCTCACTTTTCACCGTGTAGCCAGGGAGCCATGAGACATAAGTACGTGGGGTCTCTAGGTCCTTGTTTCCTGGAGCCCCTCTCTTACTTTTCACAGACATCATATTGCGTGTTTGGTACGAGTTGGGAGTGTCTCTATTCTTGGGTGGATGCCCCAGAAAGGTGATGAACACAACCAAGAACCGGCCTAGAGCAAATCCATGGAGGTGACAGTTATACAGGCAATTGTTAGACACATACAGATGCGAGGAATTGAGATGGCACCGAGGCCAAAGGAGGCCAGCATGCGCCTGGGCCGAGAGGTGCCTCCTTTGTGACGTGGGCGCCCCAGAACCCCACACCTCGCGAGGCGAGGCGCGAGGCCAGACCAAAGCGAGTGGCCCCGCGGTGGGGGAAGCGGGGCCATGGCTGAGGCTGCCCAACCCAGTGGGGAATCCCATGGTTCAGAAGTTAGGACCCAGAACCAGCAGCCCCCAGCGGTGGTGGCGGCGGTGGCGGAGGAGGAGGAGGAGGAGGAGGAGGAGGAGGAGGCAGCAGAGGAGGAGAGAACTCTGAGGACACCAACCAGGCGCAGTCCGCACTCAGTGCTCAGAGTGTCCCAGCTGCTGCTCAGAGCCATCGCGGGCCACCAGCGGCTGACTCTGGCGGAGCTCAAGAAGGAGCTGGGAAACGCTGGCTATGAAGTGCGCCGAAAGGTCAATCGCCAAGTCGGGGAATCCACCAGGTCCGAGAAGGGCATGCTCCTGCGGGTCAGTGGCAGCGATGCCGCGGGCTACTTCAGGGTCTGGAAGATTGCAAAGCCGAAGAAAAAGGTGGGACGGCCTCGGCAGACACTGGACCACCAGACTTCTGGGAAGACCGGCGTCAGATCCCCCAAACCACTCAGGCCTCGCTCCCGTCGCAAGGCGGCCAAGAAGGCCAGAGAAGTCTGGAGACGCAGGACCAAGACTTTGAAGGCAAAGTCTAAGAGGGCCAGATTAAGGGCCAGGTCAAAAGCCAGGTCAAGAGCCAAGTCAAGAGCCAAGTCAAGGGCCAGGTCAAGGGCCAGGTCAAGGGCCAGGTCAAGGGCCAGGTCAAGAACCAGGTCAAGAGGTAGGGACCAGGTGCGTCCCAAGTCCAGGGAGCAGTCTCGTGCCAGGGCCAGGGAACAGGCTAAATCCAGAGCCAGTTCACTTGAGTGTGTTGAGGCCAGGGAGCAAGAATGTGCCAAGACCAAGGAGCAGGAGTGTACCAAAGCCAGGGAACAGACACATATCGGAGCCAGGGAGGAAGCCAGGATCCGGACAGTAGACTCCAGAAGACAGCCTTCAAGGGAAGACACTTGCCTTCGGTCTGCAGCTGAGAGGAGCCCAAGCTCAAAATCTGGGCAAGAGAGAAGGCAGGAACCCGAGAGGCCGGTGAAACGAACCATCCAGAAGCCAGCTGTGGCCAAAGCTGACAGTGCTTCCGTCAGACAAGGCAAATCATTCACGAAGACTTCTACCAAATGTGAAGGTTCTGGGAGCTCGGGGAATCCTTAATGCCCAGAGCTGTTCCTCTGGGCACTATTGCCTTTCGAGATAGGCTCCAAGGAGAGTAGTGCGCTCTCTCTTTCATTAAAGCTATTTACAAGACCGTCCTGAGTCTGTGTTTCCTCTCACTCGCCACTGAAAGGGAAAAGATGCAGTGTTGAGATTGTTGACAGGAGACTAATGGCAGGAGCTTGGGAGGGGAGATTCCGCTATCCTCACAGGGCCCAGAGAAGTTCGCTTCTTAAAGGAAACAGGAAATCACCGGGGTTACACAAAAACTCCCATCAGGGACACTATCAAATCCTCAGTGAGTTTTTGAGAGGAAGACAAAAGACGAAAAAACAGCCTCTGAGTGCCCTACCGATTCAGACATGTTCTTAAAATTAATTTTAGGGTAAAATTCTATTTTAGACAACTTGTAGCTTTCAGCCCAAATTACAGTGTTTTGATTGAACAAGACAACAGCCTGGGCATGAGAGCTCGTGTGTGAACGAATCCAGCACAGGGTGTGGCACAGTGCAGGTGTTCATGCACAAGTGTCAAGTGTGTATAAGTAGTCCCTGATTGGGGGGAATGGTGGATGCAGAGCAGAACAGCACAAGCGGGGAGCTTAGGGAAATCGGGGTTCCAGTATTAGTTCTGCTCTGCTGTAGCCCTGGGTGGTTGTAACCCGAAGAAGACAGTGACCTGCAATTAACCATTTCTACCTAAAGTAGGCTGTGGATGACTCGAACTGCTTTCTACAAACCGCCATACCTCTGTTACTACTGTTGGTCTATGCAAAGTTTCATTCAGTACAACTCAATGAGTGGTTTAACTTTCTATGGGACCAGTGAGTAGGCGATTCAAACGCTGGGACCTGTCTGGACAAGAATGATCAGTGCTGTTGACTTTCATTTGTCACACTTGAGGAGTATTCCTGTTCGTTGTCACACTTGAGGAGTATTCCTGTTCACTGACACACTTCAGGAGTATTCCTGGGAACCGTAGGAAGTCTTGAGAACTCAGTTCAAGCTGTCTAGCTCATTAGGCTGAGTGCTCTGATTAAGGAATTCCTCCAAATGGCTAATTATAGGCCTCACATCCGGTCATTAATGCAAGACTCAGGGCCCTGTCCCGAGAACGCTAAAGTGGATAAAGCACCATGTCTGCTTTTCCATATAGATTTCATGGTGTCCTGGCTGGTTTTTGTGCGTCCACTTGACACAAGCTCAAGACATCAGAGAGGAAGGAGCCTCAGTTGAGGAAATGCCTCCGTGAGATCCAGCTGGAAGGCATTTTCTCAAGAGGGCCCAGTCCATTGCAGGTGGTGCCATCCCTGGGCTGGTAAGGCAAGCTGAACAAGCCAGGGGAAGCAAGCCAGTAAGCAGTAAGCCCTCCATGGCTTCGGCTCCAGCTCCCGCCTCCAGGGTCCTGCCGTTCCTGTCCTGTTTGAGTTCCCGTCCTGACTTCCTTTGGTGATGAACAGCAATGTGGGAGTGTTTGTTGACTAAATCCTTTCCTCCCCAACTTGCTTTTTGGTTGTGGTCTATTGTTGCAGCAATAGAAATCCTAAATAAGCTGGGCATGGTTTAATGCCAGCACTAGGGAGGCAGAAGCAGGCGGATCTCTGTGAGTTCGAGGCCATTCCTGGTCTACAAAGAGAGTCCAGACCAACCAAGGTTACACAAGAAACCCTGTCTCAAAAAAAAAAAAAAAGAAAAGGAAAAAAAAAAAAAAAAAAGAAAAAAAAAAAAGAAAAAGGAAAAGAAAGAAAAGAAAAGAAAAGAAAAGAAAAGAAAAAAACACCCTAAATAAAACACATAGGGACCTTTGTCCCCCTAGGGATCTTTGTCCCTAGCCTCAGTTCCTGGCTTTCCTATTACCTCACTTGGCTAATACAATACTAATATTATTGTTGGTCATGAAAGTTTTAGTGAACACTTATGTGAGACTATTCCAGGAAAGAGATAAACGTGTTCACCCAAGATTAAAGTGAGGATACCACCTCAGTCCAACCTGGTGAACCGGAGTTTTATTGGGGTTACAAGAATATGGGTGAGGGGTTATTTACGGGAGTGAAATGACTCAAAGACAGCTGTATCACCAAATAGCCCAGGGTCGGCATGGGTGGTAGCTCATGAGAGCTAAGACCTTGGAGCACACTGCACAACTCTCTGGCAGCTCAGCAGGCTGGAGAGCATCCTTTGCAGGTGGTCCAGTTGGTCTTAGCTTGGTCTGAGATTGTCTCCCAGTACAGCTTAATTATGTCTGTGGAGAGACGAGCGTCTTAGTCAGTGTTCTATTGCTGTGAAGAGATGCCATGAGCACAGCAAACTCCTATAAAGGAGAGCATTTAACTGGGGCTGGCTTACAGTTTCAAAGGTTTAGTTCATCATTATTATCAGCCTGGCAGAAAGCATGGCAGCATGCGGGCAAACAGGAGCCGTTAGAACTCTACACCAGGATCTGCAGGCAGCAGGGAGAGAGAGAGCCCACCCATCCACCCACCCCCCCCCCCCCCCCCCCCCACCCCCTGCAGTGACACACTTCCTCCAGCAAGGCCACCCGTCCTAATCCCTCTCAAGTAGCGCCATTCTCTAATGACCAAGCATTCAAATCTATGAGCCTACGGGGCCATTCCTGTTCAAACCACCACAAGGCACTTAGTATATCTGGTCAACTTTAAGGACTTATTGAAACCTTTGAGTTGTTTACTTTGTGTGTTTCAATTTGCCTTGCAGGGTGGAATGTGTCATCTCCCCCTTAAAACGGTTTCACCTCCTTTCTATTCTATGTCCTAAAGAGCTTCCCTCCAAGATGGAAGGTTTTAATTGGCAAAAACTGTTAAAACAACATTTAATGCTCTCTAGGATCAAATATTCAATAGCTGTTTAAAAACTGTTAATAGAACTCCATGTGGTAGCCTTTTAAAACATGAAAAGGTCCAGCTTATTAAAAAAAAAAAAACTGCACATTAAATAATGGTTGTATCATAAAATGTAACAAAACGTTCCAGAACCTACAAGGCTGTGGAGAAACAGTGCTGGTAGGTGTGTTAGATACTTTTCTAGTGCTATGATGAAACACCTGACCAAGGCAATTTATAGAAGACAGTTTGTTTGGGTTCATGGCTCCAGAGGGTTAGGGCCCACAATACTGAAGCAAGAGCATCGAACATGGCATCTGGGGCGGAAGCTGGGAGCTCCTACGTAGGGGAAGTTTTGTTTTTGTTTTTTAAATTATGTAAATATATTTTTGCTTTAATCCTAAGTGTGGGATATGAGGGTGGAGGTGGGGTTAGAAGGGAGGTAGAGGCATTAAGGAATCCCACATAAAATAGAGTTTGAAAAAGCACTTACACTCCTACCTTAAAGTGTAGGCACAAAGCAAAGAGGGCACAAGTCAGAAACCCCAAAATCGCCGGTAGTTACACACTTTCTCCAACCAAGGCCACACCTCCTAAACAAATGCCCAAGAATATGGGGCACAACTTGTTCAATATCTTGTTTATGTATTTATGCGTGTGAAATGACACATTTAAGTTATTTGGTGTAATGTTACATTAACAAAGCCTGAAAATAAACGTTCCTTTCGGAGCTCTACCTGGGAACCCATGGCCACGCCTGCCTGGCACTCAAGGAAGCAAGCTTCACTCCCCTTCCTGCCCCCCCCCCATGTGCTCTTCCCCAGCCTCACCTTCAGCCCTGTTCTGCGGATTTTGCCAAACCTTGTGGCAGATCCAGATTTCCTCCTTCCTGTAGACACTTCTAGACCCCTGCTCTTCTAGCCAGAGCCTGTTCCTTTGTGCCAGTCCTCCACACCTAGAAACATTCTCCCTGGAGTCCCCGGGGCCACACTTGTCAGGGACTCAGAAACACATCCTATCAGGCAACCCACAGTCACCATAGTTTCCTCAGATCTAGAGAGGTAGACAGACAGCAAAGAACAAAAACACTCACTACAAAACACTACACAAACACCAACCAACACCTTCAATCACAGTCATCCCAACCCCAGATGCCTAGATGCCATGGCCAAAATACAACCGTCAGCACCCCAAACAATATGCCTCCGCCAGAACCCAGCCAGTCCTGCAGCAGGCTTATGCACAGGACAGGCACTTCAAAATAGCTGCTGTTAGGCACATGCTCAAGAGCCTCAAAGAGCTTAGAAATAAATCCCTTAATGAAGTCTGTGGAAAGATAAACCATGGAAGGAAATGAATAAAATAGTTCAATATCCGAAAGGAGAAGTAGAATCACTAAAGAAAACCTCAGCTGAAGTAAAACAGGAAATGAAGAATTTAGCAAGTGAAACAAAATCTCAGAGGCTAAGTCTCACCAACAGCGTACAAGAAATACAAGAAAGACTGCCAGGCATGGAAGATACGATAAAAGAGATGGATGCCTCTGTCAAAATGTTAAGCCTAAAAATATCTAGGCACCAAAAAAAAAAAAAATCCGGGAAATCTGAGACACCGTGAAAAGAATAATAATAAAATAATAGGAATAGAGGAAGAAGAAATCCAGGTCAAAGGTAGAAAAAAAATATATTCAACAAAATCATGGAAGAAAATTTTCCTAACCTAAAGAAGGAGATGCCTACAAAGTACAAGAAGCATAATTAGCACCAAATAGAATGGACCAGAAAAGAAATTCCCCACAGCACATAATCAGAACACTAAGCACACAGAACAATGAATTTTAAAAGTTACAAGGAAAAGAGACCAAATAACATATAAAGGTAGGCCCCTTAGAATAACACCTGACTTCTCAGTGGAGACTCTAAAAGCCAGAAGGGCCTGGATAGATGTTCTGAAAACTCAAAGACACCACAGATGCCAGCCCAAACTATGACACCCAGCAAAACTTTCAATCACACTAGATGGAAAAAGACATTCCACAATAAAACCAAATTAAAGCAATATCCATCTACAAGTCTAGCCCTACCGAAAGCACCGTGAGAAAAACTTCAGTCTGAATAGATTAGCCACATACATCGCAAGGAATAAATAATACCAGAACAGCAAATCAAAAGATGGGGGAGGGGGGCACCCACACCACGCCAAGCAACAAACACTGCTCATTGATAACAATATTGATGGTCTCTAGTTCTCAATAAAAAGACTAACACAATGGATTACAAGACAGGATCCATCTTTCTGCATCCAAGCAACACCAAATATGTACCTTACTATCAAAGATATCACCTCAGGATAAAAAGAAGGAAAAGGGCATTCTAATAAAATGGAACCAAGAATCAAGCAGGTGTGCCCATTTTAAATATATAACAAGATAGATTTCAAATCAATACAAATCGGAAAAGTAAGGGAAAGACATCACGTATCATAGTCATCAAAAGAAAAAAGCCACCAGGAGGATACTGCAATTCTAAGTGTATGTGCCCCAAAACAAGGGCACCCAAGTTCATAAAGGAGACTGCTTAAATCACATATTGACCCACACAGTGACGATGGGAGATTCCAGTACCCCACTGCCAGACAGAAACTAAGCAGAGAAGGGCTAGAGCCAACTGGTGTCAGACATGGACCTGGCAGATGTTTACAGGGCATTTCGCCCGAACACAAAGGAATATATCTTCTTCTCAACAGCTCATGGAACTTTCTCCAAAATAGGCCATATGTGGACACACATCAAGTCGCAACAGATACAATAAAATGCAAATAACACCCTGTGTCATATCTGACCACCTTAGATCACAGCTGGCTATCACCAGAAGGGACCAGAAGGGACCAGAAGAAGGGACCAGAAGCTTACAAACTCATGGGAACTGAACAACCCATTAGCGAATGAAAAAAAAAAAAAAATGGGTCAAGACAGAAACAAGAAAGAAAGAACTTTTTAAAGTATTGAATGAAAATGAATTCACAGCACACCCAAACCTATGGAATAACATGAAGGCGGTTCTAAGAGGCAAGTTCACAGCACTAAGTGCTTACATCAGAGAAGTGCTCTCCTGCAGTAGATGCAAACTAATACAGGGACCCGAAACTTGACCAAGTACAGAGGGTGAGATGCCTTAGAACGTACATTCCTAGAACGGATAGTTAAAAAAAAAAAAAAATCTACCCAGCATACTTAGTGCCCAACTGGTGGACCTGTTTGGAAAGGATTAGGAGTGTGGCCTTGTTGGAGGAGATGAATCACTGGCAGTAGGCCTCGAGGTCTCAAAAGTCCATGGTATTCCCAACTCTCTCTGCCTCACACCTGCAGATCAGAATGAGCTCTCAGCTACTGCGCTAGCACCACGCCTGCTTGCCTGCTGCTGCATCCCCACCCCGCGATGGTCACAGACTCTCTCTCAACAATAAACTTTCCTGGAAAAGTTTTCTTGGTCATAGTGTCTCTTCACAGGAATAGAGTACTAACTAAAGCTTTAGGTCATAGTCTCAGAAAATGTGCTACATAGAAAATAGCAGTGATTTCCTCAAGCAGAAACAGGTCAGACCTCATCTATGGATCGCAATGAAACACAACCAGAATACAAAAATAAAAGGAAAACCAGTAAGGAAGATCAGATAGATGTGGGTTTTGTCATCAATCATGTTGATGGTGTCATAGATACACACATTAACCTCCACACTTTTCAAGGTGCCTACATTTAAATACTTGCAAATTTTTCTATCTCAATCATCTCACAAGAAACTGCTTTAAAACAAGATGGGAAATATTAGAAACTAATTTCCCCTCCCCAGTGCAAGGAGTAAGTGAAGTCCCAAATGAATATGTCCATGTTGAAGACCAAGGCCTCAGACCCACAGGAAATTGGCAAAGCCTTCCCCATATTGGTCAGGCTCAGAAATAGCAAAATTTTCCTTTGGTCTGAGTGCACGAGTTGGCAGTGTGTGTAAGGACACGCTTATGAACAACTAACCACTGTGCGTTATGCCTAGCATCTGCAGCCTCCTCCTCCCAGATGCATAAAGCCTGAGATTGCTGGCCTACAGGACCTTTGTCCTAGTCAGGGTCACTATTGCTGTGATACACCACCAGTGCCAAAGCAAGTAGGAGAGGAAAGGGTTTATTGCTTATACTTCCACATCACTGTTCATTACTGAAGAAAGTCAGGACAGGAACTCAAACAGAGCAGGAACCTGGAGGCAGGAACTAACGCAGCAGAGGCCATTGAGGGGGTGCTGGTTACTGGCTTGCTCCCCATGGCTTGCTCAACCTGCTTTATTTTGGAACCCAGGACCACCAACCCTGGGATGGCCCCACCCACAATGGGCTGGGCCCTCCCCCATCAATCATTAAGAAAATGCCCTATATGCTTGACTATAGCTTGAACTTGGAGGCAATTTTTGATTGAGGCTCCCTCTTCTGAGATGGCTTTAGCTTATGTCAAGTTTTCATATAACTATCGAACATGACCTCCTACAGAGCTTCACCAAACCCTGCCCCTGTGCTGTACATAATGAATACGCTGAGGTTCTGTGTTACAGTGCAGTTGGTGAGGCTCCGCCAGAGTGTGCATGGCCCACCTGAGCCCAGCTTTTCTATGCGTGTGTCTGTATGTTTGTCCTCTCTTCGTTTTGTCATGGCCCCTATCCAGATTTACAGAACTTAAGCCACCTCAAAGGAAATCAAAATTGAATTTAAACTATGCAGAATTAATACCAAGAGCCCCACTGCTAGGATGAGAAACCTCCATGAATGAGTAATTTGTTCACCTATTAACCTATTAATGATATTTCAGTGGTTTTCAATTTTTTTTTGCCATCAGTTTTATACTTTGTAACTTATTTACCTCATGGTTTTTCTCATCCTATTGCTTTGATTAGGACCTCAAATACAATGTTGTCTAGTAGCTGTTGTGATAAGCATTCTTTTCTTGCCCATCTTATTTCTAATTTGAGTAAAACTGATTCTGTCTCCCCGAGTAAGATGTCCTATTTTTTTCCCAGTAGATGCGCTTCATCACAGAGATGTTTTATTTCTGATCTGATAAGATCCGTTTAAACTCAATGATTCAGTTTCAGAATGGATTGGGGAAAGCACACGTGTAAGAATGGCAAACTTGCTCTTTAAAACAGCAGTGAGACCCGGATGGAGTTCAGTGGCAGAATCCGTGCCCAGCATCTGCGCAGTCTTGAGTTCCATCCTCAGCATCACAGGGATGAAGAGGAGGAATCGCGAGGAAACTCTTGTGTTAAAACACATTGGAGAGCGTTGGCAACAAACAGGGAAGCAGTGGGAAACAGAACAATGGACAGAATACAGTGTGGTAGATAGATTTATACCATACTAGAATGTGACATTTCAGATCAACAGGGAAATGAATGGCTATTTAACGAATGACATTGGGACAGTTAGTTACCCATGAATAATGAAAGTAAAATTCTGCCATCCTAAAGGCAAAGTCTAAGCTTATCAAAGAACCAAATGTGGGTGTTAGAGATGGGCTTAGTGGAATGTAGGCTTAGCATGTACAAGAACCTTCATTTAACCCCTGCTGCACAGATACCAAAAACAAAAGAAGTGAGAGAAGACACCTAATATAGAACGGACTCACATGAAGTGTTAGAAAAATAATCTAACTGTGATCTGAGGAAGCACACAGGACACAGGATCTGAGGAAGCTTCAGACGACACAAAATGAAAAATCCATGGTTTAAGACAATGCATTGATTATGTCTAAATGAAACCCACTGTATGACAAAAGACATGATGATCAAAATAGACAAATTATTTACCTGGGAGAATATTTGCAATAACTTGCTTACAATTGGGACAATATTGATTAGTAAGAAGAAAAACATTATCTTATTTTTTAAAAAAGGCATCAGAAATTAAATAGAAAATTGAACAAAAACGTATAGGAAACCAACACGAAAAGATGCTTAGCCAAAAGTAATCAAAAGATATGCAAATTAACACAATAAGAGGCTGTTTTGGAAAATATAATGAAAACTAACAGTAATGACTATAGAAAACAGTCTCAAGTGTTGACAATTTGACAGTATTTACCACATTTTTTAATGAGCATGCCTTTGAACACAAAAATTCTTGTTATCAAGAAACAACAGCACAGAATATATGAAGGACTCACACCATTTCACTCAGAACTAATTATGACAGCAAAATATTGAAAGCAGTGGCATACTACTAATAGCTGGATGAATTACCCATTAATAGGGAAGAATGTTCCGCAAATCGCATGCAAACAAAAGAGGAATAGCAAAGAAGGTTCTCTGAGACAGACAGTGAGGTGAGCAGGGTATAACAGGGATTAACAGGCTGAACGACACTAGTGAAGGAATGCCTGCCTGTAAGTGTGAAAGCCTCCTTCCATCCCGCACACAGGCGTAAACACATGGACGAATGCACATCGCTGACAATGTGAGGGTGCATATGAGGACAGGGCTTGGGTAGAGCAGATGTCTGATAGAAATGTTTGCTTCTCTTGACTTACTTCTTGTGTTCTTCCCAGAAACAAATCATCTTTTTTTTTTTTTTTTTTTTTTTAAATTGGGAAAAAGATCATCCAGAGAGCCAACAGCTGACTCGGCTCAATGTGCCCCACAGCTCGCCTTAGTTCGTCCCTCCCTTCAGCATTTCCTATGAGTATGGCCACTGGTCATGTAGTTATTTTTTTCCTGTCTTCTCCTTGGCCTCTAAGAAATTTTGGAATAGTGGCACATCCTAAGATCATAGGTAAGCCACTGCTAAAATTAAATCTACTTGAATTAAAAACAAAACAAAAACAACTCAAGGGTGATTTTCTAGAGTGAAAAGGGAGGGTCTGTTGCCATATTTGGATAGAATATTCAATATTTCTCCTGGCCCTGACTTCCCTAGCTCCTTTTCCTGTCTTCTCTGGTCACACAGAGATCACCCTCGTCGGGGGGGGGGGGGGGGGGGGGGGTGTTTGCCATGATCCAGACACGGGAGAAAGGAGATATCTTGATAGGTGGAGGAAGGAAAAGCATTGATTTGCTGCTTGACCTCATGCATGTGCAACTTCAAAGAGGATTGACGTTCATAGCTGAGCCTGTGAGGTACCAAGAGAAGCACCAAACGAAGGGCCCAAGTAGATACTCATTGATCGCAAGTATCATTGAAGGAGGATGTGCTTTGCGTAGTCGCTCAGCAGGCTGGTTTGTGTTGTCTATCGTCTCACTGCGACCTTACAGTCCCCTAAGGAACCTACTCTTGTCTTTGAACTCAAGCAAATTATTGTGAGGATGTCTGTTCACAGCTACATCACCAGCTCTCATTAAATTTTTATTTTATTATTTTGTGTGTATGCATGTTTTGCTGCGTGTATGTATGTGTGCCCTATGTGTGCCCTACGTGTGCCCGGTGCTCTTGGTGGTCAAAAGGATCATACTTCCTGGAACTGGAGTTACAAATGATTGTGAGTCATGGTGTCAGCGCTGGGAATTGAACCTGGGTCCTCTGCAAGAGCAACTAGTACCCATCACTGCGGAGCCATCTCTCCAGCGCCAATAAATAACTTTCCCCAATTTTTATAGCAACACTGTGGATTGAACCTAGGACTTTGTGCATGTTAGGCAAACACTACCCCTGAGCAATAGCCCTAGCCCTCCCAACTCTCTCTTAATAGTCATGTGGCAAGTAACTAATGTTTTTGTTATTTTTTCATATATTATATCCCTCCCCACCTACCCTTTCCCCAATAACCACTGCTCCTCCCTTTAGATCAACCAAACATGACATAACAAGATGAAATAAGACTAACATAAACCCTCATAGCTGCACAAGGCAACCCAGTAGAAGGAAAAGGGTCCCAAGATCAGGCAAAAGAGTCAGAGACACCAGAAATTCTTTTATTTCAGGAAGCTTTTTCTTGCACTAGTTTCCGAGATTTACTATGTTCTGTTGTATATAAGCCAAGCATGGTGACACACACCTGTAATTCCAGCACTTGGAAGGCAGAGGCAGGCTGATCTCTATGAGTTTGAGGCTAGCCTGGTCTACAAAGTGAGTCCAGGACAGCCAAGGCTACACAGAGAAGCTCTGTCTCAAAAAACAAAACAAACAAACAAAAAGCCAAAATAAAATAGGATGGTAAGTGTCAGCATATTAGGTGAAATGATAATATAGCTCATGCCCAAATTTGCAGTCTATCTATTTTATCTGAAAATTCCTTCTGGATCTGTGGGCCTCTAAATATGTATTTCTATATTTGTGAATTTTATTTCCTTTATTTAACTTTTATTGTTTCTTACCATTTAAAATAATTTTCATCTTTAAAGACTTAGATATCCTATACATACAGAAGGATAATTATATCTTAAGTAAACAACTCAATAAACTTGAACAAAATATATTTAGTTAAATAGTCAACATTCCTATGAAGATATAGCAATGGCCTCAGACCTGGCTAAAAAAAAAAAAAATCCTGCCCCTATCCTGCCTGCCTCCAACCTACCACCATAGAACTTTGTGTTCCAAGTGCTCCGTGTCATTGCTGCAAAAGTAGATCTGGGAAGAGAAGCCTCCTACCCCACATTAGTTCCCTGTTCCCTCAGCCTCTAGACTCATACACACCAATTGTTCCATCCAATGACTGTAGACTCAGACTGGATCTTAAGAGGACCTAGCCCAACCCCAGGCTCCATCCATCCCGCCTGCCCCTGCACACACATGCTCTAGCCCTTCATGTGGTGCCTCTAACTGCTTCATGTAGTTATTGCAGCACTGGACCCAGTAAGAGACCCAAGCCCCTCAGGGCTGCCTCCTCCAAACTCGTCTAGGCTCTCTGTCCTGCCGCTCTGCCTTTGGACTCCATCCAGAGAAGCCAAATATAGGGGCTAAAGATACCCTAACTCCAGATGCCCAAGTCCTACCACAAAAACACAAATGTTGAAAAAAAAGAATATATTCTACCTCAAATCACCAATAGTAACAGCCCCACAAAGAACGACTTAAATGAAATTCAAGATACAGAATTCAAAAGGACAATTGTAAACATGTCCAGTGAGTTCAAAGAACTCAGAAGAGAGAGAAATAAACACCTGAATGACAAACAGGACAAGAATAAGCTGAAGTTCAAGAAAACACAAATGACTAATAAAATAATTAAGGCAATTCAAGATAGGAAAATTTAGTGAAATACAGAGATAGAAACACTGAAGAAGACCCAAACTGAAATAAAAGAGGAAGTGAAAAGACCCAGAAGTCTAATAAAAGATTCAATAAAAAGCCTCAACAACAGAATGGGGGTGTGCAGCAGACGGAATTGAATCATTGGTCAAATAAAATTATAAATATTCTACAACTGTGCTGACTAATTTTATGTCAGCTTGACACAAGCTAGAGTTATCAGAGAAGAGGAAACTTCAACTGAAAAAAAAATGTCTCCATAAAATTGGGCTGACGGCAAGCTTGTAGGGCATTTTCTTAATTAGTGATTTGATGTGGGAGGGCCCAGGCTACTGTGAGTGGAGCCAGCCCTGGGCTACAAGGTCCTGGGTTCTACAAGAAGGCAGACTAAGCAAGCCATGAGGAGCAGGCCAGTAAGCAGCACTCTTCCATGGCCTCTGCATTAGCTCCTGCCTCCAGGTTCCTGCTCGGTTTGAGTTCCTGTCCTGACTTCCTCAGTGATCGACAGTAATGATGGAGTGTGCATCAAATAAACACTTTCCTTCCTCGACTTGCTTTGGTCATGTGTTTTGTCATAGCACTAGCAACCATAGCTAGGACATAAGTTGGTACCAGGAGTGGAGTGTTGCTATGACAGGCCTGACCATATTATTTGGGGGAGGATGGTGGAAGGACTTGGAAACTTTGGGCTGGGGTCTTCTGGTGCAACTGGGCTGCACCTTCACCAATAGCGTCTCCTGGCCTCTCACAGTGCCAAGCTCCAGTTGCTCTCCATGACCCTTTCATGCCTTTAAACTGAGTTTAAAGCTCAGTGAGCTGTTCTGCAGGAGCTTGGGAGATAAAGTGGAGGGCAGTGCAGACGATGGAGACCTGGCTTGCGAAGTTTTAGAGGGCAGTTTAAAGACTCTAAGGGGCCACTTGATATTTTGAATCAAGATTCTCTCATGTGCTCAGCTGAGGCTGAAGAGCTGGGCATGATCAACAAGGGACAAACACCGCTGAAGTGAAACCTTTGAGTTATTGGGAAAATTGATGCTAGACAGCTAGAATTAAGAAAACAGAGATGCTTAAGAAAAGGCCAGCATCACTGAGGTGAAATCCTCTGGGAAGTGTTTCCTGAGACTCGGCACACAGAAGCTATGTTCCGGAGATGGCCAATGTTGTACCTCAAGCTAACAGCTAAACTGGGCAGTGTAAGAGTCACCAGGTGAAATTTGTTGTAAAGGCATGAAGGGGTCATGGAGAGCAACTGGGGCTTGGCACTGTGAGAGGCCAGGAGAGGCTACTGATGAAAGTGCAGCCCAGTGCAGCAGAAGACCCCAGCATTGGAGATGCCAGTGCCCTGGGATGACCATCAAGGACAGCAGCAGCCGTGGAGTGGAGCCAGCCAGAGCCTGGAAGGCAAGCTGTTTGTGCTGCAGAGGGCGGAGCTGGAGAAGTGACCCAAGCCCATTGGAGGAGCCCAGAATATGAGTGAATGCCAGGTATTGGACACTGAGTTATTTTTACACTGTTGAGGTTTGGTTTTTTGCTTTGTTCAGATTTTTACTGTGCCCTGGTTCTTCCCTCTTGAAGTAAAGAATCTAATTTAGTTTTTTATTTAGAAGGAACCCACCACTGAGAGACTAAATTTCTAAAGGGAGAGAGGGAAATTTTGGAGTTTTTGTTTTTGTTTTTGTTTTTTTAACAAAGACTGAGTTTTCAAAGAGACTGGATATTTTAAAGAGACAGCTTTTAAAGTGTTTGGGTTTGTAGGTTGTGGGACTTCAAGTTTTTTTTTTTAAATGTTTTATATTGTAATTCTTTATATGTGGGTGGTCTTGGGGATGAACAAGGAAAAAAAAAAAGGTTGTGGTTTGACAGTGATGTGTTTAAGTGTCAAGTTGACAAAGCGTCAGTTGTGCCAGCTAGTTCTGTGTCAACTTGGCACAACTAGAGTTATCTGAGAGGAGCGGTCCTCAATTAAGAAAATACCTCCATGAGAGAAAGTTGAAGGCAAACATGTAGGGTATTTTCTTAATTAGTGATTCAAGGGGGGGTCCCAGACCATTGTGGGTGTGGCCATCCCTGGTGGGGGAGGTCCCAGACCA
>OU015748.1:121298836-121311802 GCA_907169655.1 Acomys percivali | reverse complement strand
TGTGTGTGTGTGTGTGTGTGTGTGTGTGTGTGTGTGTGTGTGTGTGTAAAATGCAGGTACACGTGGGGAGTCGTGCACATGTCATGAAAGGGAAAGGGAGACCTCAGGTGTTGGCCCTCAACCTCCATCTTGTCAGAAGCAGGGTCTCTTTCAGCTCTTTAGCTGGCCCAGAAGCATCCACAGATTCACCTGTCTCTACCTAAGAAAGCATTATGAGAGCCCTGGAAGTATAGTCACACTCAACCTCATGTGGTTTCTAGAGAGATTCGAATCCAGGTTCCTCACACTTGGGCAGGAGCTCCACCCACTGAGCCATCATCCCCTGAGCCTTGTCCTCTCAGTTTCTATATCTTTACGTGGTGGGAAAAACAAACCACATGATGGTACCTACTGTACCTCTCCATAGTAATGGTGTTGCATTAGTAGCTTGAAGTACATCACGGTGGGAGTGTTTGTGCCATGAAAAATTCATATCATGAAGAAGGTGTCCCTTGCTAAAAGCCTTTTGTTAAGAACATTTCCACCACACCACTGCTCTAGTCACTTTGTTTTCTTTTTTGGCTAGTATTTATAGGATATTCAAAACCCATAAGTAGTGTGAGGATGCCATTGACAAGGAAGCTTCTAGAATCAGGGTCTCCAGGTTTGAACTAGAGCTTCGCTAATCACTGTCTGACCTTGGGAAAGGTATTGATCGTCCTATAAAACAAGGACAGCAGAATGACTATCAACCACATAGGATAACTGCAAAGCTTAAGAGTTATGATGTGGGGAACATATTCACACTTAGAGAGAGCTCTCAGATGCCGCCTGGGTCTTCACTTAAGTTCCCTCAGTCGTTCATTACGTAATTCTAGATCCTGTGACATCCTGTTTGTCTCTAAACACAACCCCACCAACTCAAGGCCACTTGGACAGCCCAGAGAACTATGAAAATATCAGTCAGGAAATTAGTCAGGCAGGAGGAATGAACAGTCAACCAGAAGGCTAGTAGGTGAGTGAAATTAGGCTGGGTACTATAGTGACCAGCTTGTCACTATTTCTCCAGATTCCCAGGATATACAACACCAATAGTGATCTGGAGTGAACTGGAATGTAAACTATTAATGTTGGTGCCTGTGGTGTGTCAATGTAGGCTCAACAGATATCAGATGCTCCACTGTACTACGAGATGTTGATAGTTGAGGAGTATCTGTGCATATATTTACTTGGAGCCTGAAGGAAATCCTTAATCTCTCTATGTCATGGAACTCGCTTTGTAGACCAGGCTGGCCTCGAACTCACAGAAATCTGCCTGCCGCTGCCTCTTGAGTGCTAGGATTAAAGGCATGCACCACCATGCCCAGCCTTTGCTGTGAATCTTAAACGTCTCTCTCTATACAAGTGGAGAGTGGTAGGAAAGATTGAAAATGGTATTTCAAAATGAACCTAGTAGACACAAAGTCCTTGGTTGACCCTTACACTACTACAACTTACAACAGCCCTGGCATTTTTCTCTACCTTTGATAGAATTTAGTGTAACTATAATTTGCTATTCTTTTTTTTTTTATTCACCCCTAGCCTATACTTAATGAAAGTAGGTTATCCAAAGAGCTCTTTATGCTGGTTGGCCTAGCCTTTCTAAACCTGACACAAACCTAAACATGCTAAAGAATCTCAGTTGAGGAATTTGCTTCCATCAGTTTGTCCTGTAGGCATACCTGTGGGACAGTGCCCTGTTACTTGATACAGGAGGGCCCAGCCCATTGAAGATGGTGCCTTGTTTGGGAGGGTGTGCTTGGACTGTATTTTAAAAAGGAGGTTGCTGAACAAAGCCAAGGAAAGAAAGCCAGTAAGCAGCGTTCCTCCATGGTCTCTGCCTCAGTTCTTGCCTACAGGCTCCTGCTCTGAGTTCCTGCCTTGGTTTCCTCCAATGATGGACTATAACTTATAAGCTAAAATAAACTTTTGCTTCCACAAGTTATTCTTAGTCAGTGTTCTATCACACAAACAGAGAAGCAAAGTGGGACATTCCTACACACTGGTCACTCACCTCTCCTTCCTTTCTTCTTTCTCGAAGCAGACTACAAAAGGTGGACCTGAGGAACAGCAGCAGCACAGTGACAGAGTTCATCCTCGTGGGCTTTGAGCACAGCTCCCCTTCCACTCGGGCACTGCTCTTCACGCTGTTCTTGGCTCTCTACAGCCTCGCCATGGCCATGAATGGCCTCATCATCTTCATCACCTGGACTGACCCCAGACTCAACAGCCCCATGTACTTCTTCCTCGGACACCTGTCCTTCCTGGACATCTGCTTCATCACCACCACCATCCCACAGATGTTGATCCATCTGGTGACCAAGAACCACACTGTCTCCTTTGCCTCCTGCTTGACTCAGATGTATCTGGTGTTTGGTGTGGGTGTGGCCGAGTGCATCCTCTTGGCCTTTATGGCCTATGATCGTTATGTTGCGATCTGCCACCCACTCAACTATGCCCAGATCATAAGTCGGCAGGTGTGTGTCAGGCTGGTGGTTACTTCCTGGATCTTTGGGATGGTCAATGGCATCCTTCTCGACTACATGACATTTCGAGGTCCATTCTGCCGAGACAACCACATAGAAAACTTTTTCTGTGAGGCCCCCATAGTGATTACCCTCTCCTGTGGGGATGCCATGTTCAGCCTGAAGGTGATCTTTCTTGATGCCATTGTGGTGCTGCTCAGTCCCATGGTGCTCATCGTCACCTCCTATGCCCGCATCCTGGCCTCCATCTTCGGCAGAGCCTCCTCCTCAGGCAGAGGGAAGACATTCTCCACCTGTGCCTCCCACCTGACTGTGGTCATCTTTTTCTACACCTCAGCCATGTTCTCTTACATGAATCCCCGCAGTACACATGGGCCTGACAAAGACAAGCCCTTCTCCCTCCTCTACACGATCATCACCCCCATGTGCAACCCAGTCATCTACAGCTTCCGCAACAAGGAGATGAAGGGGGCCATGGGGAGGGCCCTGGGGAGAGGGAGTCTGGCTCAGGCTGTTGTCTAGCCTGAAGTTCTCTGGAGGAGGTCAATCTACTGGAAATAGAAGTTTATTCCCTTTCCTGCCTTACTTCCCAGTGCCGGAGGGCTTCATGAAAGACATTCATATCTTCCTTGACATCAGACTCAGACTTTGAAATAATCACCCCTGATGTCTAAGGCTCGTGTGTTGAGTTGGCTTCCATCATAGACTGAGCCTCTCTGATTTCTCTTGGTACTCTGCTTCCATGATGGGAGACAAATGCAATGCAGTAGGGGTTATGTCATTAATCAAATCAGGCAATGCTGTCTCAAGATGGAGCAGTTAGCATTGTCTTAGTTACAGCTTCTCTTGCTGTCAAGAGACACCATGACCTCAGCAACTCATATAAAGGGAAACATTTCATCGGGGCTGGTTTACAGTTTCAGAGGTTTCGTCCATTATCATTGTGACTGGAAGGAAGCATTGCGTCATGGAGGCAGGGATGGTGCTGGACAAGGAGCCGAGAGTTCTACACCCAGATGGGCATGCAGGCAGCTGAATAGGAACTGCCCTGAGGATCTGAGACCTCAAGACCCATCCCCCCAGGGACACACTTCCTCCAACCAAACCACACCTACTCCAACAAGGCCACACCTCCTAATAGTGCCACAAGTGTGAACACCGAAATGATTTGGAGAGCTTTTGCTTAGGAAGGATGATGGTTTGAAAGCCCAAGTGTGGATGCAGTGGGTTGGAGAAATACTGGGTGAGGGATGCCGAGTGCCATCCCTGTGTGGTTGACCACAAATTCTTTATGTTTATAGAGGAAAAGAGGGAACTAACCAGTGGCCTCTTGTCACCTTGCAAACCCAACAAGAAGAGGCACGGGATTCTAGATTAGTTTTGAGGAGGGGGAAAGAGAATAGAACTGGATTCAAAGCCTGAAGGCAGGAGCCGGCCAGCTTGTGGTTGTCATCAGGGAGCTCCATCTGCATCATGAAAGGGCCAGGGCATCTCTGAGGCACTGACTGCATTCAACAATAGAGCTAATCACATTAGCACCTTTGCTGTTTTTAATCTTTTTGCTCCCGTTTCCTAAGTAGTGACATTACGTACAGGAGCTACCACACCTGGTTGCAGTTGGAGTGTTTACCACCATCCTGGACATACATTGAACTGGTTAATACCCTCATTTTCCTTCGAAGCTGGATCTTGGTAGCTGGGCCTTTATTAACCACCTCAGTGAGCTTCCCTGCCTTTTAGGTCTGGTTGAGTTTACTTAAGGACTGTTGCCAGCAGGATGCAGGGGGCACAGAGAGACAAGGTGTTCATACACTAGGCTCCTTTGATAACCCAGATTCTGCAACCTTCATCCCAGAGTCACAGCTATCTCTGCTCCTTTCCTGTCCCCCTTAAGATGGTACATGATGGAAGAAGAAATAGGAAACATGAATGATCTTTGAGCACAAATCTGTAGCTTAAATATTGCCATAAATATAGAGACAAACATATAATTGTAATGTCATCAAATAATCAAGAAAAAAGCCTCATTTTGAGCGTTGCTATAGCTAGGATCTTAGCTGTCTGTAAAGGCCCAAATGTTAAAGGCTTTGTTATGGTTTCTACCTAGACTGTTCCCCCATGGGCTCCTGCTTTAAACATTGGGTCCCCAGCTTGTGGTACGATTGAAAGGCTCGGGGACCTTTAGATGGTGAAGTAGGGTGCCGCGTTTCTAAGGGGCAAACTCTGCCCTGGTTTGGATCTTGGACTCTGCTGGTCTGAACCAAGAGGGTAGCTTCTGTCTCCTGCTCCCGATGCCACGGGTGGAGTTGCTGCATCACCGTGTTTTCTTCCATTTGGACGAAGAAGAATCTCTGAAACCATGAGCCAGAATAAACCACCCTTAAGTTGTTGATGTCAGGTGGTCAATCACAGTGACTTAAGAGAAGCCAAGGTGGACTTGGTCCCCAGGGTAGTGCCCTAGAAAGATGATGGAACGGTTGGGGCACGCTAGGAGTGTTGTAAACTATTGGGGTTGTGATTTTCAATGGGGTTGAGATCTCAGTCTCCTCCTTACCTTCTTCTGCTTCCTGGTGACAATATAGGAAGACTTTTCTGCTGCGCGGTCTGGGAATGGCCTGCTGCATCACCACAGGCCTAGATAAATGAAGCCAATAAATCATCAACCAAAAGCTTCGAAACAACTAATCAAAATAAACCTTTTTCTCTGCAAATGTGAATTATCATGGGTACTTTGTTATAGTGATGGGAAACTGGCTCACACAAATATAGTGGAAAACGGGGACCATCTGAATTTTGGCGATGATGCTTATGTAACTTTGAGACCAAAACTTGAAAATGCCAAAATAATCTCCTCCTGAACATAGTGGCGAAGTTCCTAGGGAAAAATTTAATCCCAGTACTTGGGAGGCAGAGGCAGGCAGATCGCTGTGAGTTCAAGGCCAGTCTGGTCTACAAAGTGAGTCTAAGACAGCCAGGGCTACACAGAGAAACCCTGTCTCGAAAAACAAACAAACAAACAAACAAACAAACAAACAAAAGAATTCTATTCTATATGTATTAAGGAATGTTTTGTGACTTCCTAGGGAGATGTGAGCAAACATCTGTTCATTTCAGAGAGGGCAGGGACAACAGACGACAGAAATTATTCCACCCAAATCCAAGGTGGTAAAGCAGTGGGGTTACTGACACGAACAGCATGTCGCCAGAAAGCTCACCCCAGTATGAGGGAACCATTCGTGAAAGCTGTTGCCGCCCATGAGCCCTTTAACCAACTCTCAGGTGAAGAGACCCTCCTCTCTTTTAGAGCTGCAGAAAAATCATCCATTCTGCCAAAAACTCATACTTACTTATAATTTTTAAGGAAGGCCCTTTGAGCAGAACAGGAATGGGAGAAATGTTCATTAAAGCATTCAGTTTTAAACTAAGCATGGTGGTGCACCCCTTTAATCCCAGCACTCAGGAGAAAGTAGCAGGCAGATCTCTGAGTTTGAGACCAGCCTGGTCTACATAAAAGCCAGGGTTACACAGAGAAACTTTGTCTCAAAAAATCAAAGCCCGAAGAAAATTTCTAGTGCTTTGGGGTCTGATCTGTTCTTGTTTTTCCAAAGCCTCGCGGTCCATCCTTATTATTTATTTCAATCTTTCTGTTGTTATTGTTTTTTCCAATGTAAGCTACACTGTGGAAATGTAGTTATAAATGTCCCTCTTAGGGCTGCCTTTTGTATCCTGTAGGTTTTGATATGCTGTAACTCCACTCTCTTTTTCTAAAAAAAAATATATGTGTGTGTGTGTGTGTGTGTGTGTGTGTGTGTGTGTGTGTATGTGTGTGTATACAGATATATACACACACATATATATTATGTATACAGTGTTCTGCCTGCATGTACACCTGCAGGCCAGAAGAGGGCACCAGATCTCATTATAGATGGTTGTGAGCCACCATGCGATAGCTGGAAATTGAACTCAGGACCTTTGGGAGAGGAAACAGTGCTCTTAACCACTTTCATTTCTTTCTAGGATTTAAAAAAAAAATCCTTCTTAATTTTTTTTTTGATGATGCATCCATCATTCAATAGTGTTTTCCTCTTTTTGAAAACTTTTAATTGATTCTTTGTGATTTTCACATCATGCACCCCAATCGCACTCATCTCCCCTTCCCTCCATATCTGCCCTCCACCCTTGTAACCACCCCCGAAGAAAACAAAACAAAACAAAAAAAAACAAAAATAACATTAAAAAAAATAAAATAAGACACCCCGTTGTGGAAGTTGCAGTGGGTCATGCAGCGTACCCTTTTGTCCAGATTTACTTGCAAATGTGCATTGCAGTGAGCCATTGGTCTGGTTCAAGGCCTCTGGCTTCTGCTACACCATCAGTACTGAATCCTCACTGGGACTCCTCTTGAAGGTCCCGTTGTTGCCCTGTGTCGTGGAGATGCTGCAGCTTTGGTTCTACAGGACGAGCCCCTTCGTGTGCTCCACCAGGTCATAAACATGGAGTAGACATTGAGGTGGGCCAACTCAAAGGCCTGGGTGGTGGCTATGCTGTTCAGCCCACCAGCTCTCCTTGCACCCCTGCCACCTGGACTAGCTCTCCTGCCTGCCACAAGTGGGGAGGAGTGTAGGGTGGGGCGTCTCTTCCTCACCCAGTGTACCCCACTGCCAGCAGGTGGCAGCAGTGCCAGCTCTCCTGTTTGTGCCACCAAGTCCAGCTCTACTGTGCTGTGGAGGCAAGGAGTTATCCTGCCTGCTGCCCCAGTGTTGCAGCCAGCCAGGGGCAGGGCAAGCTCACCTGCTCTCATGCCCAGCTCTCCCATGCTGCCCAGGCAAGGGGCAGGGCCAGCTCTCCCTTACTTATGCCCTCTGCACAGCCCACGAGGGGCAGGACGACCTCTCCAGCATTCATTCTCAGAGCTGTTCACCCATTTCCACGCAAACCAGAATAAGCTCTCTACTGTGCTGCCCAGGCAAGGTACAGAGCCCACTCTCTTGAGTGCTGTAACCAGCGAGGGGTGAGGCTAGCACTGTCACTCTCAGCCCTTGGGGTCAGTCCTCCCACACTACCTGATCTATTTTTATTATTTTTGACTGATAGTAATTATATTATTTAAGGAGTACTGTGTAATGACTTGATACATGTATTTATTATACAATGATCAAATTATTATAATTATCATATTACCAGCATGCAGGTCTATCATTTCCTGGTGGTGAAATCACTCTAAAATGTCTCATTTGGCTAGTTTGGAATATACCACACAATGTTACTGGCTTTGCTCGTCCTGCCTTGGCCTGGGACACTAACATTTATCCCTCCTAGCTATGTGTATCCTCGTGCCTGTGGATCAACCTCTCCCTAGCTCTCACTGTCTTTTTCTCTCTCTGGACTCTGGCAACCATTCTGTTCTCTTTTTCCATTCACTCAGTGCTTTGCTGAGTATGTCAGATAACCTTTTTTAAACAGTATAAAAAATGTAAAGCACATTAGAATAATTTAAATGACAATGGGAACTCTTCATAGAGAAAAAAAACCCTGAGTACAAAATTATAAAATGGCACCATCCAGAAAATCTAAATGAATGAATCTGTGTAGAGACCGTGTGTGTGTGTGTGTGTGTGTGTGTGTGTGTGTGTGTGTGTGTGTAGTGTAGTGTAATATATAGTGTGCAAGTGTGTGGCCAGGCTGGCTACATGAGGCCCTGTCTAAAAGCCACATAGACAGACAGACAGACAGACAGCGGAAGAAAGGAAATGGCATTTCAACATTGCAACTTTTAGACAAAACCACAACTTACTTACATGAGTATTTCCTAGGAAAGCAGTATCTTGGGCAGCGGCTGGATATCCTACAGGGTGGTTTGGTTGGAATTCTGTGAGTGAAATGTTGCAGAAGTTGTAGAAATGTGAGAAATGAATGGACATAACTCCTTGTGTCGGTACATCTTTTAGCTCAAGTCGTTCTTGAACATTTTAGAGAGCTCTGAAGCATTTGCCTCTGGGGTGTTGAGTGTCTGTGTGTATTAGCTTGCTTTCTGTTGCTGTAACAAAACACCATGGCCAAAAGCAACTAGAGGAGGGAAGGGTTTATGGACGTACAGGTCACATTTCGTCATCAGCGAAAGGCAGCGCGGGAACCTGAAAGTAGAACCTAAAGCAGACGGAGGAACGCTGCTCACTGGCTTGCTCCCTGTGGTGTGTTCCCATGCTTGCCCAGTCTCCTTTCTTATACACTCCGGAACCACCTTCCAAGGGAGGGCACTGTCTACACAGGGCTGGGTCCTCTATCAATCATTAATTTAAAAAAACCCAAACAAACAAAAACCCAAAACCAAAATTCCCTATAGTCTTGCCTTCAACACCTTGGTGGTGTTCTCTCAACTGAGGTTCCTCTTCCCAGATAACCCTAAATTACATCAAGTTGACAAAAACAAACAAAACAAAACCAACCAGGACACTATATGAAGAAGCATCAGATATCTTATACTGCAAGAGTCTATTTCTTTATGTTTTGAGTGTGTTCCTTACATGCAAATTGAGGTATATGGTGCCAAGATACCCTAAGAATATTAGACTGAGTGAAAACCCAAAGTGTGAGAGGATGGTAGATGATATTCTGGGAAAAAAGAGTCCCTCGCATTTGGAATAAGTTAGAACACAAGCATCATACATATGAACTCTGTGGCAACCCAAGGTCTGCAGGAGCAGGGAGTGGATGGGAGAGGTCTAGGTCATGCAGAATGCTAAGTCAGTCGACATCAAGATTCTGGAAGAATAGTGAGTAGGTTAAATTGGAGAATAAATCTGCTTCCAAGAAGAGATTTGTGATTCTGAAGAACGGGGGGAGGGGGGAAGGATGAGAAGGTTCTGTAGAAATCAACCTGTGGCCACGCTTGCTCTGCAGGGAGATCTTCTGTCTGTGCTTTTACCCACCTTACTGTGAAACAGACACAGCATAGGTGCTCAGCTCACATTGGTGGTTGGGTTGAACATGGTATGATGATATGAGAAAATGATTGGTGGAAGCCAAAGGGATGGTAATTAAGTCTTTGGAACAGTCTGAGAAAAAAAATTAATTCCAAGTTAATTTGGAGAAGAAGTGGACAAGAGTTAATAGGGCTCCCTGACCTGATGCTGAGGTTACAATGCTCATATTTGCTAGGTTCCCCTTCTATAACAGAACACAAGTTTCTCAAGAAAACCTGGGAGTATGTCTGGCCCTCCAGGCCGCTTGCCATGAGCATGCCCTCACAGGGGAGCCTTAGAAAGTCCAAGTAAAGCTATCCCCCAGGGACACAGTTGGAATGGTCAGGCCTCAAGAACAAATAGTTGGCCTTATAACAGTTGGCTGCCATAGTAACCAACTGGAAACTCCTGTCTGCCTGGGGAAGGGACAGGGTTCACATGCTCAGGCAAACACACTTGAGAGACAGGAAGGAGGGCAGCGGGGAGAGGAACTCCAGCACCCTGCCCTATAAATGCACTGCTAGTCTGCAGCAAATGCCCTGCACCCTCACTCTGAGCCTCCGTGTCCCTCTTCTTCATCCAAGACCAGCATAGACGATGTCCTCATCAGCGTGCCCCAAGCCCCATGGTCAAGGTCAGTAAATGAAGTCCCTTCTGCTGTGAAGCTGACCTTGTCTCTCACCTTGTCACCAGAGCCAAGCATTCTCTGGGTCTCTTAGACACTGTCTGCATTTCCATCACACAGGGCTCTGTATATGGTGGCCATGAGAGAGGGGGTCACAGCTTTGACTCTGTGAACCTCTGCCTTGCTCGGTTTCTCTTTCATTAGAGTCTGAGTCTCTGCTGTCCTGGAGCTTTCCTGTTCACTTCTTCCTGTGTTCCTCCTACAGACTTCCATCAGGACCTCTCAGCCTACCCGCCTGCCCTCCTGGCTGAAACAGAACTCATCTCATTTTCTTCTTCCTAGACCGTGTGGAGGTACCCAACTCCTTAGGTTTGCTTCCACATCACTAGCCAAGCATGCCCAGCCTCCCGGGCTCCTCCCGTGATGGGCTTCTTATGTCATTTCTTTGTCCTTGTCTGTAGGTGAAGGCTTTTGGAATCTGTGTCTCCTGGTGTGCTTCTCTGTATTAAACTTTTCCTTATTTTCACACATCTCTTCTTTGGCATTTGTATGATCTCATTGAGAATTTTGTTTATGTTTTGACCCTATTATCTCCTCCGCTCTAACTCCTCTCAGGAACATCTCCATCCATCCAACTCTGTCCATTCAGCTTTTATTAACTCATCAAGTATAAATCGTTCTGTCTGTACTCTTGAGTGTATGGTGTGTAAGGGTGTGTGGGGCCACATCCTTAAAGAAAACTGGCTCTTCCTCACCCATCTGTTGCTTCCTCAGCCAGCAGTTGGACATCATTCCCACTAACCCCTCCATGCTGGGGTTTTGTCTGCCTTGATGACACCAAGGTCCTGTGTGTGCTGTCACTATTGCTATGAGTTCGTTTGTACATCTATCCTGATGTGCCAGAGGACACTGTGTCCTTGTAGTCATCTGCCACCCCTGGCTTTTAGGATCTTACTGCCCCCTCTTCCACAATGATCCCTGAACTTTGGGAGAAGGGGTTTGATTTTTTTTTTAAAAAAAAATATGTTGCTTTAAGGCTAAGCATTCTTCAGTCTCTCATCTCAGCACCTTTACCAGCTCTAAGTCTCTGTATTATTTGCCATTTCCTGCAAAAAAGAAACTTCTTTGATGAGGGTTAAGAAGTACATTGTCTATGGGTTTAACAATAAATTATTAGAAGGCTGTTGAATTGTATGCCCATTTAACAGAGTAGTAAGGGCTTGTTCTTTGTGCTTTGTGACCCGGCTAGCTACAAGTTCTTGGCCACAGTAACAGTGACAGGTATGGGTTTCAACTGGTGAAGTAGACCTTATCAAACCAGAAGGTGGTTAAATACTTTCATGAGATTAATGTAACTATTATACCAGTAGGCATGTCATGTCGGACCAGTCATTGTTGTAGCTCTCAGAGGTCACAGCTGGGTACAGCTGATGATAGCGTTTCTCCTCTGTAGTACGCATAGCACCTCCCAGAACTATGAAAGCTAGCCAATAGGAATGAAGCTACGAGGTTCAATATACGCTTGGTTTCATTTATCACTGTGTTTCCGTCCATTTAATCCACTGTTCCTCCCCTTGTCTTTCTGTGCTGTTTGGTGTAGTGGTTCTCAGCCTGTGGGTCGCGACCGTGGGAAAACACATAGTTCCGATGGCCTCAGGAACTTAGGAACTCCCAAGCATGAATTGATTCTCAGTGCTACTTCAGAGCTGCGGATTTGCTACTGAGTGGTGGTTCAGTTCCTAAGACCTTTGGAACCGTGCGTTTTCTGATGGTCATGCTCCACGGGCTGTGAACCGCTGGCTTGGTGAGTACCCTCCCTCTCTCTGCCATCTTTTCCATCTTTTCTCTCTTTGTGTCTCTGCTTTTCCAGCTTTTCCATTTGGCTTTTTCCCTCCTTTTCCTTGGGAAACAGAGGCTGAGAAGTGACTCACGGACGGCCCTCTCTTAAATGTTGTGGTAAAGAGCATTGCCCCATGTTATGCTGTTGTTGTTATTGTTGTTGTTGTTGTTGTTGTGTGTCTCGGGCAAGCAGATGGGGAGGGTGCTTCAGGAGCCAAGCAAAAGGAAAGGGTTCTTAAATATATCGGAAAAGGAGCAGGGTGAGTATGTTGTGTCTGTAACGATGAGCCCAGGGCTTATGGGCAAAACATTTACCAGACAAAAATTCATATAAGCATTTTAATAAAGAATAGACAACATAGACAAAAACAATGGAAAATTTCTCAGAGAAGGAGGGAAAGAGGAGAAAGGGGAGGGAGATAGAGGTGGGAATGAAGGGAGATATGGGAGGAAATTGGCTCTTCTGAGAAATGAGCTCCTTTTATAGCAGTTAAGTCTCCTGGCTTCTTGATCTATATGTGCCAGCTCCAGTTGGACAGCTGAGAGGGCAGAAGCTCACTAGCTTGTTAGAAGCACATTTTAAAGCATCGTTTGTCCTTCCTAGGACTGGCCATTGGGGTGAGGTGCCAATGATCACTAGGCTTTTATCGTAGGGCATTGTAATTCTCTGGGTCACGTGCCAAGCTGCTAGGGACTGAGTGTTAGTGAGAAGAGATTTTGCTTTGTGCTTTCGGCCCTCTACTTCTGGCTTCCTTGTCTCTACATTTATCCCCTGACAAACCAACAAGATCGAGTCCCTGGCGAGGGCCAGTTCTCTTTTCTTCTGGCACCACTTGGGAAGATGAGAAGAGATAACGGTGTCGTTGCTGTGGTCCAGGGAGAAATAACCATGAAATGTTTGAGCCACACTGTGGAGGGAAGAGGAGCCTGCAGGAGGCTGAAGCCTGGGCCATGGCTTGGCTAAAAGTCAAGAGATCCTTGGTAGTTGGAGACAGGCTTTTTTTTTTTTTTTTTTTTTTTTTTTTTTTTTTTTTTT
>OU015748.1:121273639-121292993 GCA_907169655.1 Acomys percivali | reverse complement strand
AGATTTACCAGAGATAACTTCCAAAACTTCTACTACCACCTGGGGAAAGCCTCTTGCTGGGTGTCAGGGTCCAGGCGAGCATCTGACCTTCCACACAACTGTGTCCTTTGTGCTCTCCCTGCCCTCCTCCTCAAACAGGCCCCAGGCAGCTGACCTGAGGAACAGCAGCAACACAGTGACAGAGTTCATCTTCGTGGGCTTTGAGCACAGCTCCCCTTCCACTCGGGCACTGCTCTTCACGCTGTTCTTGGCTCTCTACAGCCTCGCCATGGCCATGAATGGCCTCATCATCTTCATCACCTGGACTGACCCCAGACTCAACAGCCCCATGTACTTCTTCCTCGGACACCTGTCCTTCCTGGACATCTGCTTCATCACCACCACCATCCCACAGATGTTGATCCATCTGGTGACCAAGAACCACACTGTCTCCTTTGTCTCCTGCATGACACAGATGTACTTGGTCTTCTTTGTTGGAGTGACCGAGTGCATCCTCTTGGCCTTTATGGCCTATGATCGCTATGCTGCGATCTGCCACCCACTCAACTACGCCCAGATCATGAGCCAGCAGGTGTGTATCAGGCTGGTGGTTACTTCCTGGATCTTTGGGATGGTCAACGGCATCTTCCTTGAGTATCTATCATTCAGGAATCCCTTCTGCAGAGACAACCACATAGAAAACTTTTTCTGTGAGGCCCCCATAGTGATTGCTCTCTCCTGTGGGGACGCCAAGTTCAGCATGAAGTTGATCTTTCTTGATGCCATTGTGGTGCTGCTCAGTCCCATGGTGCTCATCGTCACCTCCTATGCCCGCATCCTGGCCTCCATCCTCAGCAGAGCCTCCTCCTCAGGCAGAGGGAAGACATTCTCCACCTGTGCCTCCCACCTGACTGTGGTCATCTTTTTCTACACCTCAGCCATGTTCTCTTACATGAATCCCCGCAGTACACATGGGCCTGACAAAGACAAGCCCTTCTCCCTCCTCTACACGATCATCACCCCGATGTGCAACCCAGTCATCTACAGCTTCCGCAACAAGGAGATGAAGGGGGCCATGGGGAGGGCCCTGGGGAGAGGGAGTCTGGCTCAGGCAGAGTCTGCCTAAGAGGATGCACCATGGGGAAGAAGTTCTCTCCACAGGAGTAGAAAGTTAACTCCTTTCCTGAGCCTCAACATTTCTGTCAGATTCCAGGAAGGAACATTCGCAGCCATTTTATCTCTGGTAGTTTCTTTTGTGTCCATATCTCATATCTCTAATTGACTTTCACAGATGGATCTTCTGTGATTGGGGGCCGGGGGGTGGTCTCTTCCACCTTCACAGGCAGCAGAGAGACTTGTCAGGGAGGCAAAAGGGCACTTCAGCATAACAGGAATCAGTAGCCAGTGCTGGTCCACACTTCAGGTGTCTGAAGGTTTTTTTTTTAATTTAATTTAATTTTATATTAATTCAGTGTATTTAAACACAGCAGAATCTGGCGAGAACTATATTTGTGATGAATAACTCCACCTTATATGTGTAAAGGAATATACCTAAATCTCGTTGAGGAACAAAGTAGGCTGCATACTGCTCAGATGTGACCACTCATCTTCCATAAAGGTAGATTCCATAGACTGACTGAGAAAAACACGTTTACTCCAAGAGTCTGGAGGAGGGTCCTGGGTCAGAAAGGCCCCAGCCACCACACAGTTCGCAGAAAGGTCTCCAGGCCTGAAAGCATGCCCACTCCAGCCTTCTGGTTGAAAAACATGTTTTGGGTCCCTTCCTTTGAAGGAACAGCCCTGCGTGCTTAACTCCCAGGTTCCCCTAGTGCACGTCTGCGAGCACGTCTGTGTCCTCTACGACTTAGTACCACACTTCCACTCTTGGAGGCAGAAGTGCAATGCGAAGAACTTAGTTCACACATGGAGAAGAGATGGAGATGCTTTTTGAGGAGAAGCCATTGAAAAGGACAGTCATGTCTGGGGAGCAGCACTGTGTGTGTGTGTGTGTGTGTGTGTGTGTGTGTGTGTATGTGTGTATGTGTGTGTGTGTGTGTGTGTGTGTTACCTGTGCAGGTGCAAATGTGTGTGCACTGAAAGGATGGGAATCTTCTGCCGTACGCTCATATTTACAAATGTTTTAAACATTTTTTTTCTTTTTTGAGGCAGGGTCTTCGAGTCTTGATCCCTTTAGACTGAACTCCCAGGTGCTGGCATTGCTTGGATGTACAGCCATCCCTCATGATTTTCCAACTTTGTTGGTTCATGCCATAATCTCCTCCCCCTTTTATCTCTATTTTTTTCAATTTGGTCTTCTCTCTACTCTCTCTCTCTCTCTCTCTCTCTCTCTCTCTCTCTCTCTCTCTCTCTCTCTCTTTTGGTTAGTTCAGCTAAAGGCTTGTCAATCTTGTTTATCCTTTTGAATAACCTCTCCTTTATGTTATTGACTCTTTGTAGTGTGTATGTGTGTGCACATGCATGTGTGTGTGTGTGTGTTGTATGTTTCCTTCCATTTTGTCAACTTCTTTCTTGTCCTTAATAATTTCTTCACATCTTTTGCTTTTAGTTTCGGTTTGTTCTTGTTTTTGCAACAACCTTAAAGTGCATCTTTAAGTTCTTTATTTTATTTCCCTAATTTTAAAAAATACTTTTCGTTGTGAAGAGGCATCTCTGGGAGAAATTAGATGCCTAAGACAAGGGAAATGCCCAGGAATCAATAAGGATGACCCTATTGCTAAGACTCACAGCAATATGGAACCTGAAACAGCCACTACCTATAACCAGGCACAAAACCTTCAATCCACAATCTATCCTGCCTACAAGATGTGCAGGAATAAAGATGGAGCAGAAATCAAAAGAATAGCCAATCAATGATTGGTCCAATTTGAGACCTATGCCATGAGAGAGAGCCCGCCCCTGACACCATTAATGACACGCTGCTAGAATTGCAGACAGGTGTCTAGCATAAAGTGTCCTCTGAGAGGCTTCATCCAGCAGCTGATGGAAACAGATGCAGAGGCCCACAGCCAAACATTTGGTGGGGTTCAAGGAATCTTATGGAAGATGAAGAGGAAGGATTGAAGGTGTCAGACAGATCAAGGACACCACAAGAAAATCTACAGAATCAACTGACCTGGGCCCATAGAGACCCACAGAGACTGAACCACCAACCAAAGAGCATGCATGGGATGGACGTAGGCCCTCTACACATAGGTAATAGATGTGCAGCTCAGTCTCCATGCGGGGCCCCTAATAACTGGAGCAGGGGTTGTCTCTGACTCTGTTGCCTGCCTTTGGATCCCTTTTCTTTAACTGAGCTGCCTTGATTAGCCTCAACAGGAGAAGATGTGCCTACTTCTACCTCAACTTGATATGCCAAGGCAGGCTGATATCCATGGGAGGCCTCCCCTTCTCTGAGAATGGGACAGGGGCGGGGAGGGGAGACGTGAGGGAGGGGCTGGGGGAAGAGTTGGGAAGGGAAGTTGGGATTGGGATGTAAAATAAATGAACTAATGAAAAAGATTTTTATTATTCTTAATTATGTGGTATGCCAATATGTGCATATATATGTATGAATGTAGTGCACACAGGGTCTCTTTTGGTTTTATTCAATTCTAGGAATTTTTTCTTTTTTACTTTATCCTTAATTTCTCAAGCAGCCTGTTCAGCATTCAACAGTGTGTTGTCTGACCTCTATGAGTTTGTGTACTGTCTTAAGACAGGTACCCACACTGTAGTGCTGGCTGTCCTGGGACTCACTTGATAGACCAGGCTGGCTTAGAGTGCACAGAGATGCCTGCCTCTGCCTTCTGAGTGCTGAGACTGAAGGTGTGTGCCACCACACCTGGGCTCTGCAGTGTCTTTGGCTGTTGATCTCCAGTTTCAGTTCATTGTGGTCACACACAATACAAGAAGGTATTACAACTGCCTTAATTCGCTGATACCCGCTTCATATCCCAGTGTGTTCTCTCTTTTAAGGACTGTTCCATGAGCTTCCCAGAAAACATTCTGTGGAGTCTGAGTGGAATGTTCTGTATCTGCTAGAACCCCTTCATCTCTAATGTCACTGAACCTCTAGTGTGTCTCTATTTTTTTTTTAGGTCCAGATGACCTTTTCCATTACTGATTACGGGAAACCAAAGTCTTATACTATTAATATTATTATAGTGAGGTTAGATGGGTGAGTTTGGTGTATATATATGTTCAGACATGTATTGTCGCCTTGGCAGATTTTTTTCCTTGCTTAGTAAGAAGTGCCTCTCTTTATCTCTTCTGACTACACTGATTTCAGAACCTATCTCATCAGATATTACAATAGTGACACATGAATTTTTCCCACCTCTATTTTCTTGGAATAATTTTCCCAGTCTTTTACCCAAACGCAGTGTCTATCTTTGATGGCGGAGTGTATTCCTTAAAGACAGCAGCGAGGTTGGTCCTATTTTCTAAGCCAGCCTGCTAGCATATGTCTTTTGCCTGGGGAATTAAAATGATTAATATCCAGATTTGTTATCAGAAAGGTTTATGTGTTTCTTCCTGTCATTTTAGTTTATTTTGTACCTTTTGGTACATTCTTAGTCCCTGTTCACTTAACAACTATCATAGGATTGTTTGTTTTCCATGTTGGCCCTTGGATATGCTTTTTTTTTTTTTTTTTTTTTTTACTTTTTATTGATTCTTTGTGGGTTTCACATCGTGCACCCCAATCTTACTCATCACCCTATCCTTTCATATCTGCCTTCTGCCCTTGCAACATCCCCTCAAAATAAAACAAAACAAAACAAATATAGAAATTTAAAAAAAAGTTGCAGTGTGTCCCGGTGTGTCCCACAGCATACCTTTTTGACCAGACAGCTTCACTTGCAAATGTTCATTGCAATGAGTCATTGGTCTGGTTTGAGGCCTCTGGCTTCCACTACACACTATCAATACTGGGTTGTCACTGGGACTCCTTTTGGGTTCCCTGTGTCATGGAGATCCTGCAGCTTTGGATCTATAGGACTGGCTCCTTCACATGCTCCAGCAGTTCATACATGGGGTAGATGTTGGGGTAGGTCAACTCAAAGCCCTGGATCTGTGTCGGTGCCGCCTCCAACCAGTAGGAAAGACACCAACACCGGGAACTCTTCTTGTGGCAGTTTACTCAGGATTCTTGAATAACGGAGTGACCCCAAGGACCGCACCCAGAAAGCCTTTATAGTGCGGCCGCTCCAATCAGAGCCTGCCACGTTGTCACTCACAATTGGTGCAGAAGGATCGCGCCACCGAGCCGTCATACCATTGCACATGCGCATAAGGGGCTCACTCAAGGGCGCATTGCGCATGCACATTGCTCCGGGGAAGCAGCAGGGGGCGCTGCTATCTGTGGCTCTCCACAGATCTGGGCCTGGGTGAAAGCTAAGTTTGTCAACTCACCTGCTCTCCTGTGCTATCCCACCAGAGCCAGATCTCCTGCTTTGCCCAGGCAAGGGGCAGGGGCAGCTCTCCCACTCTCACACCCTCAGGCTGTACCTCCCCACCTCTGCCACCGAGGTCAGCTCTACTGCGCTGCCCAAGTGAGGTGCAGGGCTGACTCTCCCACGTCCAATAACTCTTCAGCTAGGGGTGGGAGTTCATGACCATCTCCCCTTTGCATGCTGGGAGTTCGCATGATCTGGCTTGACCTCTTGCTGGTGTTATGAATGGTGCCACAACTTCTGTGAGCTTATGTGTCAGTTACCCTGTTGTGTCAGGAAAATATTATTCACTTGTCGTCACATAACCCTTCTGGCCCTTACAATCTTAGCACCCCCTCTTCCGCAATAATCGCTAAGCCGATGTCTCACATAGGGTTAAACATTCTCTGGCTCTCATTCTCTGCACCATGATCAGTTCCAGGTCTCTGTATTGTTTGCCATCCAGCTGTAAATAGGAGCTCCTCTGATGAGGGTTGCACTAACCCATGGGTATGGTGGTAAGTGATCAGGAGTTCATTTAATACTACGTTCATTTAGAGAATTAAAGTGTGAGACAACAAGGGCACATGCTCAACCATGTTCATTGCAGCCTTATAATAGCCAGAACCTGGAAAGAGCCTAAGTGTCCCTCAGTTGAAGAATGGATAAAGAAACTATGGTACATTTACACTATGGAATATTATTCAGCTATTAAAAACAAGGAAATCCAAAATTTTGTGGACAGATGGATGGAACTAGAAATGATCATCCTGAGTGAGTTAACCCAGAAGCAGAAAGAATCACATGGTATATACTCACTTATAATTGGGCACTAGCCCAAAAAGGTATGTCCCATGATAGTCTTCACTTACCAGGAGATTGGGATAGATGTGAGGACATCCTACTGGGACTCTAGGTAAGAGAAATATAGGAGATGGGGAAATAGAAGGATCCATAGGGTCCTAGAAACCTACAAGAAGAACATTGTGATGGGTGGATTGGGGCCCGGGGGGGGGGGTTTCTGCTCAAACTATTGCACTAACCAAGGACAATACAAGTAGAAAATATTGAGCCTCTTACTCTGATCTAGCCAATGGACAGGACATTCTCCACAGTTATGTGGAGAGTGGGGACTGACTCTGACATGAACTCTGGTGTGCCATATTTGACCACCTCCCCTTGGTGGGAAGGTCTGAGGGCACTCAAAGAAAGAATAAGCAGGCTACCAAGATGGGACTTGATAGCCTATGACCATACAGTGGGGGAGGAGGTCCTCCTCGGTCTTAGACCTAGGGGAGGGGAATAAGGTGAAAGCGGGAGGGAGGAATGGGAGGATACAAGTGATGATAACAATTGAGTTTTAATCTGAATAAATTAATTAAATAAAAAAAGAATAATTGTGTGAGAACCTACTGTCTAGCTATAGGTTCTTGGTTCTAACAATGGTTCTAATAATGATGCTAGGTATATGTTTTATTTTGTAGAGTGGGCCTTAAGTACAAGCAGGAAGTGGTTGGACCCTCCCACACTGATTGCCAATTGAGAAAATGCCTTACAGCTGGATCTTATTGGAGGCATTTCCCTCAACTGAGGCTCTTTCCTCACTGATGACTCTTAGCTTGTGTCAAGGTCAATAGATTAAGGGTGTTTTTATTTATGCACTGGGGCCTTTATATTTGGTGTTATATTGATGGTTGCGGGTGGGTTTTATTTATTTAAGTCATCTTTCAATGGAGGCGTTTGCAGCGTTCAGGGGGACTGTGACATAGTATGGTTGAGATGTCACTTTCCTCTGTTAGGTCAGAGTTCAGGACCCCAGGCTCTCCGATAAGGGTCAGCGTCTACCTGTAACAGCGGTCAGTATCCAGGGGGTTAACTAACTCACTGGGAAATAGAATAATGGTCATCTACAAAGCAATCAGGACCTAAGTACAAAGTGATTGGTTACTCCCGTGATATTTGTGCCATTATAGAGCTGATGCTCATGACATGTCAGATCAGATCATGTTTGTTATTGTAGCTCAAAGGATAAGCTCAAAGGGTAAGCCTGCCAGTTGTTTTTTCCCCTTGGTAGCACTCACAGCACCTTCTGGCACCATGAAGCTAGCCAGTAGGAATGAAGCTTCCCAGTAAACCACCAGCCTGATTGTTCTACGTTGTGTGACTTAAGTGTGTGATATCTTCATCAATGGTTCCGAGAGCAATGACAATGAGTCTGTGGGACCTTACTAGCCTATAACTCTAATTCTTTCCTGGATCTGGGTTTGTACTTGTTAGTCTGTAATTTGTTAGTCTTTCACATTCCTGGTTAGCTGAAATTAAAATTAAAATTAAAATTAAAAAATTAAATGTAGTTGTGAGTTTTCAGCCAAATAGATGGATTTTCTAAATAAATTGAGACCATCTATCATTTTTTTATTTATCTATTAATGTGGCGATTTACGTTAATTCACTTTCTAATGTTGGATCAATTTTGAATCATCACACTAGATTCAATTTGTAATATAAAGAATGCATTTTAATACATTTTAATAATTCAGTTTGCTAAAAAGTTTATCTAAGAATTCTGTAACTATAATTCTAAGGAAATTGATTTATTTTGTTTTGTCAAGTTTTGGTATTGAAGTTATGTTAACTTCATTTAAAAGTTGAGATGTTTCCTTTTTCTAATATGTTTGAATTATCTAATATGGTTTGTTTGTCTTGATTTTTGATTTTTTTTTTTTTTTTTTTTTTTTTTTTTTTTGCCATTATCACCAAACACTTAAGACAAGAAATGTGCATGGAGGGAAGATTAGCTTGGGTTGATAGTTTTGATTGGCCATCTTCACTTCTTCAGGCCTGTGGCAAGGCTGTATATTATTATTGCCTGAGCATGAAGTGAGGCGAAACTCAGTAGAAGCAAACAAGAGCAAGGCTATTTAATTTTATTTGAGGGCTGTGTGAGTGGAAGGGCGTCTGTGGCCTCCTTCTCGGTATGTTTGTTGGTGGTGCATAATAAACCTAACCAAGATACTGCAGGACTGCTACATTGAAACCTCGAAGAAAGAGATACAGAAATAGAAAATGGAGATGCATCTCAATCTCATAGATTGGTAGAACTAATAGTGTGAAAAATGCCTGTTCTACCAAAAGCCATTAGCTGATTCAATATAATACCAATCAAAATACCCATCTCATTCTTTTAAGAAATAGAAAAAAATTTTAAAGTTCATATGGAACCACAAAAGATCCCAGACAGCCAGAACAATCCTCAGCAGGGGGGGAATGTTAGAGGTATTACAGTTCTAGATTTTAAGATACACTGCCAAGATACAGTAACCAAAACAATATGGTATTGGCAAAAACAGACAGGTAGACCAATGAAACAAAATCAAAGACTCAAACATGAGCATATATGTAAACTCAAAGACACCAAAAACATCCACTGGAAAAAAAAAGAAAGCACTTTAAACAAATGGTTCTGGTAAAAATAGATGACAACAAATTAGAACTGTATCTATCACCTTGCACAAAAAGTTACCCCACATGGAACAAACACCTAAAACTGAAACCTGAGACAATGAAACTGCTATAAGAGCTGCAGAGATGGCTCAGAGGTTAAGAGCACTGGCTGCTCTTCCAGAGGTCCTGAGTTCAAATCCCAGCAACCACATGGTGGCTCACAACCATCTGTAATGAGATCTGATGCCCTCTTCTGGCCTGCAGGTGTACATGAAGGCAGAGCAATGTATACATAATAAATAAATCTTAAAAAAAGAAAGAAAGAAAGAAAAAAGAGAACACAGGCAGACTAGAAAAAAAGATCATCCTGAGTAAGGTAACCCAGATCAAAAAGACAAACATGGATGTGCTGGGACCAGAGCCTACCATAATCATCATCAAAGAGACTTCATCCAGCATCCAGCAACAGATGGGAGCAGGTGCAGAGTCCCACAGCCAAATATTAGGTGGGGCTCCTGGAGTCTTTTAGGGAAGCAGAAGTGTAACAGTCTTCTTCAGTTGTCTCAGAGGCTTTCCTTCTGCTAACAAGGCCTAGTCCTGGAAGCTTCCAGCCTCCATGACCTAGGCCTAGAATGTTTTCAGCCTCTAAGACTTACTGCTGAATAAGCTCACCCTTGCTTGTTCTTTCTGAGCTCTGGCTGGCTGACTCAACTCAGCTGTTCTGGCTCAAACTCTTCTCCCAGCTGACTTATTTAATCTGGCTTCCCTCTCAGCCTCTGAATTGCTCTACTTGGCCTCAAACTCTAGCAATCTGCTCTAATCTTTTGGTTCCTCCTCAGTCTATAGCTTGTTCTGTCTTCATCTGGGTCTAATTTGTTCCCTCTTTCAAGCCCTCTCTGTAAAAACTCTCCCAGTAAAACTGTCTCCTCTCTCTGTATTGCTGATTAAGTAGCTTGCTTTTTTTCTCTCTTCTCATGAGAGTTGGGCGTACCCTATTCTGCCAAATCTTCTCTGATTCATCACCTTTACTGCCACTCAATTAGAAATCACTTTCAAACATGGGTGCTTCCTTCTACAAACTAAGTTTACGTCACTGTTTGGTACTAAAGGCATGTACCACCATGCCTGAATCTAAGCTTTTCTTTACTTGATACTTGCTCTATACCAGGCTGGCCTTGAACTCAGATCTGCTTGCCTCTGTCTCCTGGATTAAAGGTGCATTTGTATTCCAGCCGGGTCACACAGACCTAGAAGGTCTTTGGATGTGATCTCTTGCCAGAGCAGCCATGTTCTCAATTAACATTCCTCTACATGGAAGGAAAGATTGGAGGAGCTAAAGGGACCAAGGACATGACAACACAGCCCACAGAGTCAACTAACCAAATGGGCTCACAGAGATGCAAGTCTGTAGGGATATGACATAGGTCATCTGTTTATATGTTATAGCTATATAAATCAGTGTTCTTGTGAGATTCCTAACAGTCAGAGTGGAGGCTGTCTCTGACTCTTTTGTCTGCCTTTGGGACCTTTTTCCTCCCACTGAGTTGCCTCATCCAGCCTCGATGTGAGAACATGTGCATGGTTTTATTGTAGCTTCTTATGCCGTATTTGGTTGATGTCCCTGGAAGACCTGATCTTTTCTGAGGGGAGATGAAGAGGGAACTGAAAAGGGGGAAAGAGTCGGTAAAGGGGAGAGGCTAGAGGGAGGGGAGGGAGGAGAAACTCAGTCAGGATATAGTGTATGAGAGAAGAATAAATAAAAAGAAAAAAAACATGGCTAGTACCTACATGGTGTAGATGCAGGAGAGGACTTCCTGCACAGGACTCCATCTGCCTGAGAACTATGGACAATTGACAAGGGGGACTTCAGAAAACTAAGAAGCTTCTGCCCAGCAAAAGAAGCAAACAATCCACCACAGATGAAGCTCGCAGATGGGAGAGAATCTTCTCCAGTTGCTCATCTGACAGAGCGTTGGTATCCAGATTATACAAAGAGCTCAGAAAACAAAGAGTTAAAACAAACAACAACAACAACAAAAAAAAAAAAAAAAAAAAAAAAACCTCATTCAAAAAAATGACCCTGATACCTGAATAGAGAGTTCTCAAAAGAGGAGAAGGTGGCGAAGAAATATCTTTAAAAACAAGTTCTCATCATCATCTTATTCCAGCCAGAATGGCAAAAATCAACAAAACAACTGACAACAAATGCTGGAGAAGATGTGGGTTTGGGGTGCTGAGGAACCCTCATTCAGTGTTTGTGGGATTGTAAAATGGTGCTGCTAGTCTGGAAATCAATGTGGAGAATTCTCAAAAAGCTAAAAACAAATCGACCAAAATGACACCATCCCTTGGCCTATACCCAAAGGACTCTACATCCTCCTCCTCCCCCTTGTCCTCCTGCCTCCTCCTCCTCCTCTGATACTTGCTCAGCCACATTCATTGCTTCTTTATTCACAGCAGACAGGTATACTGACATTCTGGAATTTTGGTTTCTTTTAAAAACACAGAAATATAAGAATATGTTTTTGCTTTAATCCCAGATGTGGGGATGTGAGGCAGCTTCGTACTGTTCAAAGCAGCTGACTGTGACTTGCCTTGTGCTGTAGCAGAGGGGCGTTTTTGCTACCTGCACATAGTTTTTGCAGTTGTTTGGATTCTGGGAACTTTTCAGAGGGTATATAAATGCTAGGGCTCTTGAGAGGCATGATGGGTGGCTGTTCATCATTGGGGGTGGGGAAGGGGTTGGTTGGTTTGCTATTAGTCATGTTCAAAGAAGAGGCAAAAAGAAAAAAAATAGATTTAGAGATCTTCCACCACCACCCCCATCCTTTCTCTATCTAGTGATGGGGGTGAAACCCGCCCAGAGGATAAAGAATGGAAAAAAGAAGAACCCACAAAGTAGCAAAAGTCAATTACAGATACAGAATGGAAATGACCTAAATGCCAAATGACCAATGAGTAGATGATGAAAATGTGGTACATATACACTATGAAATACTAATCAGCTGTAAAGAAAAGTAAAATCATGAACTTGGCAGTTTCATGAATGGAACTAGAAAAGACCACATTGAGTGATGAATCCCAGGCCCAAAGAGACAAATGTCACATGCTCTCCCTTGGAGGTTCCTAGCTCCAAATCTTCAGATGTTAATACCTAGCTTGCAGTAACTACAGAAACCAGCAAAGTAAAATGGGACCATTGCTAGGATAGAGTTATTGGGAACAATAGAGAGAGGAATAGCAGGGTACCACTAAGCAGGAAAATGGGGGGAGGGGGCTCTTGAGGGCGAGGGAGGAGGGTTAATACAGAAGACAGTGGGAATAGCAGCTCGCTGCTGTTGTTCCTGGTTACCCCCAGAGGTGAAGGGTTAGTCTCCATTGCTGAAAATACTATGACTTCAGAAATAGGACCCACAGGTCCCTGAGCTAGAACTGAACTGAATGCCCGCTCCCTGAGGAGCCACTCAGCTTCCAAAGGAGAGAGTCAGCCAACAGTCCTACCCAGCTATGACATCCATGAACCACAGCAACAGCCAGCATGGCACAACCCTAAGGGTGCTGTAGTGGCATGCATTCCTTGGTGGTACCAACTGTTGGGGACAATAGGCCATATGGCCAATGTTCAGCCATCTTGTCCAAGTCTGCACCTTTAAGTCTCTGTCTTTCCCAGAGCTTGCCTTTCACCAGAAACTAGCTGACCCTCTTGTGAGTCAGCAGCTAAAGACAGATAGGGATGGAGCGACCCTCCATCCCTGCGTTGCTATAGCGATATGCTTCCCTGCCTTCTGAATTATAAAAGCTGCTGCCTGACTAATAAAGTTGAGAGCTTGATCAATCAGACTTGCTCTCCTTCCTTGGGTCTTGCATTTCTCAACAGGTGACCCCCTCCCAAGTTTTGGTCGAACCCTGCAGGTCAGGGCAACCAACTGTTCTCTAATTGAACCCACTCAACAAGACAAAGGCCACGCCTGGTACTGGAGACCTAGTTAACTGCTCAGTGCTGGTAACGTCATGGCTCTTGGAGAAGAATCCACAACCATTTAGTTGCCAAGCCACCACAATCCCTAACAACAATCTATAGATTTGTCCTCACGCCTACAGACAGCTGTTGTCTGTACCTCTCATCAATGAAGCTTCTCTTTGTAATAGACAGAGACCACTATAGAAAACCACAACCAGGGCTGGAGAGATGGCTCAGTGGTTAAGAGCACTGCCTGCTCTTCCAAAGGACCCGGGTTCAATTCCCAGCACCCACATGGCAGCTCACGGCTGTCTGTAACTCCAAGATCTGACACTCCCACACCAACAGACATAAATTAAAATTAAATAAAATATTTAAAAAAAGAAAAAAGAAAACCATAACCAGTCAATATTCAGAGTTGTGGAGCCCAGTGCCAATGGGTACATCTGCAAAATACTCCCACACTCAGGAACCCTCGCAAAAGGTGGCAGAAAGATTGTGCAAGAGGCAGAAGATCTTGACCATGTCCCCTGGAGGGGGAGACCTGGTGGCACTCAGAGGAAGGATAGCAGGCTACCAAGAAGAGACTTGATACCCTATGAGCATATAAAGGGGGAGGAAGCCCCCCTCAGGCACAGTCATAGGGGAGGGGAGTAAGGGGAAAATGGGAGGGAGGGAAGAATGGGAGGATACAAGGGATGGGATAACCATTGAGATGTAACAAGAATAAATTAATAAAAAAAGAAAAAAGAGGCAGAAGATCAGGGACTCTTCTGTGGAATCATCATCTTCTAGCAACATCAGAAACTCCACTCGGAAAGTCTCAGCAGTATGACTGCGCAAATGTGGGATGAACAAGGATGGTACCAATGACCATGCCCAGGTGGACAGGGAAAAGCCCATGAGGCCGCAACACTACACAAAGAACTACAGGCAACTGAGGAAAGCTAGGAGCAGGGGAGGTGGCTCTCCCCAGGGAAGAATATACCAGTTGGCTGTCTAGTGACAAATGGTCAGCCCTGAAAACACACACAAGTAACACTATATAGATGCAGCAGGTCACATTTGGGAATATATATGTATATACAAATGCATATATTCATACAATAAAATTGATGGAAAGGGGGACATAAATTTGAAGGAGAGCAGGGAGGGATATATGGGAAGATTTGGATGGAGGAAAGGGAAAATGATATAATTCTATTATAACCCCAAAAATATATTTTTAAAGAGTAACAGGCTCCATGACTTGAAGGTGAGGATGCGAGGATCATATATTTGCCAGGTCTCTTAGCTACAGATGAACACAAATTTCTCAAGAAAACATGGGAGTATGTCTGGCCCTCCAGGCCGCTTGCCATGAGCATGCCCTCACAGGGGAGCCTTAGAAAGTCCAAGTAAAGCTATCCCCCAGGGACACAGTTGGAATGGTCAGGCCTCAAGAACAAATAGTTGGCCTTATAACAGTTGGCTGCCATAGTAACCAACTGGAAGCTCTTGTCTGCCTGGGGAAGGGACAGGGTTCACATGCTCAGGCAAACACACCTGAGAGACAGGAAGGAGGGCAGCGGGGAGAGGAACTCCAGCGCCCTGCCCTATAAATGCACAGCTAGTCTGCAGCAAATGCCCTGCACCCTCACTCTGAGCCTCCACGTGCCTCTTCTGCCTCCAGGACTAGCACAGACGATGTCCTCATCAGCGTGCCCCAAGCCCCATGGTCAAGGTCAGTGAATGAAGTCCCTTCTGCTGTGATGCTGACCTTGTCTCTCACCTTGTCACCAGAGCCAAGCATTCTCTGGGTCTCTCAGACACTGTCTGCATTTCCATCACACAGGGCTCTGTATATGGTGGCCATGAGAGAGGGGGGTCACAGCTTTGACTCTGTTAACCTCTGCCTTGCTCGGTTTCTCTTTCATTAGAGTCTGAGTCTCTGCTGTCCTGGAGCTTTCCTGTTCACTTCTTCCTGTGTTCCTCCTACAGACTTCCATCAGGACCTCTCAGTCTACCCGCCTGCCCTCTTGGCTGGGCTAGAGACATCGCTTAGACATGACAAGGAGAGCTCCCCTGTCTTGCTGAGTGGGTCCTAGTTTGGAGGCTGGGGAGAAAGAAAACCCAGCCTAACCTTTCTTGGTTAGAACTTGGAGAACCAGGCTCCCTACTGCAGGTTTTATATCACCAGCCAAGATGCATTTGTAGCCCTCTGCCAGCTCCCCTGACCCTCCATGCTGGGTTCTGTCTCATTTACTTCTCGGTGTAGGTGGGGGCTCCTGGAATGCCCCCCACTGTCCTATTCTGCATTGGCCTGTTCATTTCCATGCTTTTCATAGCTCATTATATTTTTGGTCAATTGAATTCTTTGGTTTTCCATGCCTTCCTTGCTATACTGTTTGGTAAGAAACCCACTCCATCTCTGCCCCCGCCCATTCCCCTCACACAGCCCCCGTGCTACCCGGATTACTTTCTTTCATTTTTGCTTTTCCTAAGCCTTTGTCTTTATGTTTGGACATCTTGGTATTTCCTACTTACTTGGATTTTTCTTTCTTCTTCCCTGTGGAAAGGGAGGCTAGGAAGTGTCTCGTGGATGGTGCTCTTTCAGGATTGTGATAAAGAACACGCCTTCCACGTTTTGCTGGGGATTTTCTAGGGTGTGGAGTAGGGGCTGGTGTTTGTAATGCCCACAGGAGCCAGATAGGAGGAAAGGGCACTTAAATATAACATTGAAAAAAAAAAAAAAGTCAAGTGTACAGAATTCCCTGAGAATAGAGGCAGAAATATCAGGGAGTCTGGGAAAGGACTTTGAGGGGTCCAGCAAGTGCTTGCTGCTCCTTCATCTAGTATTGAATTTACTAAATAAAAGAGGCAGAGAGGCCAGGTGTGGTGGCGCACGCCTTTAATCCCAGGACTTGAGAGGCAGAGGCAGGAGGATTGTTGAGAGTTCGAGGCCAGCCTGGTCTACAAAGCGAGTCCAGGACAGCCAAGGCTACACAGAGAAACCCTGGCTCTAAAAACAAAAAAAGAAAAGAAAGAAAGAAAGAAAGAAAGAAAGAAAGAAAGAAAGAAAGAAAGAAAGAAAGAAAGAAAAGAGGGGGAAAGAGTCAACAAACAGAGGGGTCAATACATTGCCTTTACTCACAATAAGAATGACAAACCTCATGGAACAGGAGCAGAGGACAGAAGGAATGGGTTTCTCTTTCCAAACAAAACAAAACAACAAAACAAAAAAGAAAACCAACTTAGGTGGCCACCCCCCCCCCCCGACCCCCGTCCTCTGTGGCAGTGTGAGGAAAATCAGACGATCCCCTTCTTGTGGAGGGAAAGAACAAAAGTGCAGGAGAAGGGTCTCTCTCCCCCCTCCCCTCCTCCTTCTGCACTTAACAGTGTCTACCATCGTGTTCCTGACTCTGTTATGTCTGTGGCTGAGCAGCTTTGCCCTCCCATGGCTGAAGCCCCGGGGCAGACCACTGCTCCGCTGAGGTGGTGGACATTCTGGGAATCCTTATTTCACTGCAGATGGTTCCGAAGCGATCAGAACAGTGGGTCAGTTAAGTCAGCGATGCCAACACTCGACCCACAGAAAATTTCATTCTGTTCTGCTCCCCTGCCAACCCACGTGCAGCCTCATTGTCCAACACAACTTATCAGCAAGTCTTCAATGAGATTAAATTGCCTCATTAAGGGACATTAACAAATACAGGCTCAAACAACATGATGCATATAAACTACTTTGAAAATTGCTGCTAATTTAAGCCACCACAGATCCTCCAGCCTCTGAATGTAATTGTGAGTGGTGCTTTTCATCTGCGTAGTCTGCAGAGGACAGTTACGATGCTCTTCTAGTCTAACAAGAAATCCCACAGTTGTGTGTGTGTGTGTGTGTGTGTGTGTGTGTGTGTGTGTGTGTGTCAGTGTGTACAGAAATGTCATCTAGAAAGATGTATCACCGTTACTATTATTTAAGACCATTCTCTAAATACATTTCAGAGCTTAAGACTAGTTACAGAAGATGTAACAGTTTCTACCATTTAGGGTTTTTTAAAGATTTATTTTAGACCTGGAGAGATAACTCAGTGGTAAAGAACACTGGCTGCTCTTTCAGCAGGCCTAGGTTCAATTCCCAGCACCCACCCGGTGGCTCATAACCATCTATAACTCCTGTTCAGGAGGATCTAACACCCTCTCATGGCCTTTGCAAGTACCAGCCATAAAAGGAATGCATGGATGGACATACATGTATACAAACATCCACACATGTGAAAATAATAAAATAGCTTCATTTTTAAATTTTAAGAATTATTCTTTTTTTAATCATATTTATTTATTTTAAATGATCTGCCTATTTTTATTTGATGTGCATTGGTGTTTTGCCTTGCATGTATGTCTGTGAGAGGGTGTCAGATCCCCTGGAATAGAGTTACAGATAGTTGTGAGCTGCCATGTAGATACTGGGAGTTGAACCTGGGTTCTCTGGAAAAGCAGCCAGTGTTCTTAACCACAGAGCCATCTCTCCAAGCCCTCTATGATGCACTTTTAAGACATTCTTTGTTAGAAGTAATATTTTTTGAGTAATATTTTTTGAGAAGTAATATTATTTGAAGATATTTTTGTTTATTTTGTTTCTGCAGTAGAATACTCTATGCTTATCTAAAACTAGAGAAGTGACCTTTTCTTTTTCTTGTGAGTATTTCTCTTTTTTAAGATTTTATTTATTATGTGCTGCCTGCATGTACACCTGCACACCAGAAGAGACCATCAGATCACATTACAGATGGTTGTGAGCCACCATGTAGTTGCTGGGAATTGAACTCAGGACCTCTGGAAGAACAGTCAGTGCTCTTAACCTCTGAGCCATCTCTCCAGCCCCCTTGTATTTCTTAAATTAGCAAAAGAGCATGAAGTTTTTAAGGCAAGTGTGGACATGAAAACTATAAAGAGGCAAAAAGGTCAAAATGTACAATCTGAATGGCAGGTAACAAGGTAAGAGTTTCATTACCAAATGACAGCATGAGGCAGAGAGCTCTCACCCACACCATAAGGTGCTGTACACATGTAATGTGCCAGCATTGGTTTTGTCTGTAGAAGCATAGATGTCAAAAAACTGTCAAAGAACAAAAAGCTCAAAAGGTACCACTGTCTTCCAGAGTGGCCGTCCAGCTCAGACCACCCTCCCTGGAGCAGCTCTTCCTCAAACACCATGCCATCTCGGTTACTGGGGACCGGCATTCAGTGACATAGCGTGAACGGCAGAGCCAGGGGATGAGGTAGGTGTGTACCCATGTATGTACATGTATGTACACAGATGCCTGACTGGCCAGCTGCTAGTGGTACCCAACAAGGCACTGGATGCTGGCCAGCACAGACTATTATCTGCTTGGTGAACTGCAGGCAAGCATTTGTCCTTCAGTGGCGCTTAGGGAGTCCCTGAGTTAAATTCCAACTTCTTCTTGGCCAAGTCCAAGGATTCTATGGTTTGTAGCTCACTGATGACTCACATTGCCCAATCATTAGCTTAGTCTCAACATGTCTGCTGAGTGAAGGATTGTGGGCCCATATTAGACTATGCCCTTCCCTTTCTTTTTCCTTCTTTTTTCTTTGCAGACCATAAGAGTAGCCCTAGATACCAGAACTCTCCAATGTGAAGATGATAAGAGTAGGCCCCGCCGATGTCTTGATCAACCAAGACATCTCACTTAGAGGGAGTCTAGTAGTACTTCATGAAGTGAGAAACAGGAGGAAATGGACAAAGGGAACAGAGGGCTCACAGAGAAGGCTGAGAGTGTACCACAAAAAAATATATATATATATAAGAAGAAAAATTGATGGAGAGAAAAAAGTTAAGCAAGGATATACTGGCCTTTTACAAGCATCAGAAAGAAACATGCTAATGCCAAACAAGATTCAACATTATCAAAGCGACTTCCTAAAAGTTATAGTAATAAGAGGTGAGTGTCTAAAGATGTACCACAAATACCATTACAGTGACAAGCTACACATGACTGCATCCAGAATCTGTTCACCATCCCCACCTCGGAAACAGCTCTGCTTAGATTCCTTCCTCATTAATTTCAACCCATTCAGCACCTTAAATTAGGTACAAAAAGACTAAACATTGCTCTTCTAGAAAAGACCGCCTTTGCCTTGGCTGTGATGGCAGCTGCCAGTTATTGCAGCGTTTGGCAACTGGAGGCAGGAGATCAAGGCCATCCTTGGCAACATAGTGAGTTCAAGACCTGACAGTGCTACATGAGATGTGGTCTCAAAAAAGAAAGAGTGAGAGGTAGAAAAAGAGGAGGGAAAGAAAGGAAGGGAAGGAAGAATGGACAGAGGGAAAGAGAGAAGGAAGAATAAAGGTAGGAAGGAAGGAAAGAAGGAAGGAAATGAAAAAAGACTATAAAAATATACCTTCAAATATCTCTTTAAGCTGATCACCACCCCTCCCAGCACTCCATTCCTCTGCATCTTGAAACTTTCCTCATCTGACACGAGTCCCAGACACAGCTCTTTTATCCCCTTCCTCTGAATGCATCCAGCCATAAGT
>OU015748.1:121245604-121257533 GCA_907169655.1 Acomys percivali | reverse complement strand
GAGAGAGAGAGAGAGAGAGAGAGAGAGAGAGAGAGAGAGAGAGAGAGCGCAGCCCAGCCTAGTCAGCTCTGAACCTTTGTTCTGGGGCAGCCTCAGGAAATCTCCATCACCCAAGGGAGCTGCCTAGAGATGATGTCAGAGTTGACTCCGGGGAACACCTTGCCGGCATCTGCCACTAGAGGCCGGAGGCAGTTATTGTGGTTTCCTTAGTGATGTGTCACTCCAGAAATCCTGGGCAACCCCTCCAGAACAGTGACTCCCACTCCATCTCTAGAACAGGTGTCATGCCTGCTGGGCCAGTGCTCTCATTCAGAAGTCACCCTGGGGCAGGGCTGATGAGGGGACATGCTTCACTGCAAAGAAGTCTCTTGCAGGTGTGGCTACCAAAACCCCTTATTAGCTGAGTATGTTCATTCAGACCTCTGCGTTTTCCAGTCCACTTTGGATCAAGGTCCGGGGCAGAAGGGAAAGTGGGCAGAGCTGGCAATGTTTGTCCCAAGGACAAGGTCAGGACTGGAGGCAAGGAGAGAGGAGAGAAGGCATGGTCCCTAAATTTCCTACTAAGCCCTGATCCACAACAGTGGACCCAGAAACCCCACCCTTACGTCCCCTTAGTACCAATCAGCAAGAGGGGAGATGACGCCTTTTTTTTTATTAAGGTTGACACCAAGGAAAGCATTGAGAAAGAATACACAAAGGCGGGGAAAGAGCACACAAAGTCACCACTTCAGGAGGGAAGAGGGAGGAGGCACATCAGTTAAGGAACCTCAGGACAGCCACATGCTCCATGCCCTGGTGGTGGTGGGGGGGGGCAAAGGGGAAAAGGGAGGGGAAAGCGCCACCTGGGGCTCACAGACAGGTCTGAAACACCCCTGGAACCTAACACTAGAGCCGCAAGCCCTGCCCCTGAGGGCTCACACACTACTGCTACACAAGTGGACACAGGTAACACAAGACATTATGGAGGCAACACCAAAAAGCAGAGGGTAGTGACATATTGACAGAAAAACAAACTGAAGCTAAGCAGCTATAGCCAGAAAAGAAAAGGTTGGGGTTTGTGTTTGTTTGTTTGGTTGGTTGGTTGGTTGGTTTTGGCTGCAGCCCCTTCCCCCCCTCCCAAGAGTTCCTCACACATCCCCTAAATCTGGGCTGTTGCTGAACAGCCCCAAGTCTCTGCCTGTGAACTGGGCACTTTGTTTTCTAGGCCCAGGTGAGTGGAAAAAGCAAGCCCAGATGAAGTCGGTGACAGGGCAGGGTCCAGCTCTGCATGGGAAGTGCCAGAGCTTGAGCTACTATGTCTTCGTGCATGTTCATAGCCAGCTCCTCCCAGCCCAGGGGCCCTTGGAACCCCATGCACCCAGATTCCTAGGGCTGCAGCTGCCTCCTGAAGCTCCCTTTTACCAATCAGCAGCCGCAGAGATCGGTGAGGGGGAGAGGCTGCTGCAGAGCACTGTCTATCTTGGGATTTCAGCAAAGGGGTACATTTCCTGTTGCCAGAATAAAGTACCCCAACTCCTTAATTTCTAGGTAAATAGAGATCATTTGCCAAAGTCCTAGATGAGTCCTTTTTCAGTATAGAAAAAGCAGAATTTTATTTACATAATTCAATGGTCCTCCTGTTTCCTGGGAAGAAGAAAAAGGGCACGGTAAGGGGATGGATGGGAGTCCAGGGATGGACACTTCCTCCCAGGGAACCTCACCTTTCTGCAGTTTGTTATGATGCATGGTTGGGTAGAATTCGCGATGCTTCCAAAGTCCTTCACCCTACAAATCCTTCTTTGAGGGAGTCTCTCTCCCTGACCTATAAGAACCACGTTTGGAGTGAAGAATACTGCACCGCACTGTTCAGTCCCCTCGCGTGAAGCACTTGGAAACCCAAAGCCAGCCCGAGTAGTGGGTGCCCTGGTGGGGGTCCCCCTCACAGAGAGGCTTTACCCTCCAGCTGCAGCAGGGTAATGTCAGGCAGGTCGAGGGGTTCCACAAGTGGCCCATCCTCCCCAAGGAGACCAGCACAGGGGCTCTCAGATCGCTCGAGGTGACTGGTGGGTGTGGTGGGGCTGGGCATCATCTCTTTCTCCTCTTCGTCCTCGTCCTCCTCACCAGGATCGGGACCCAGCAAGCCGCCTTCTCCGATCCCAGGTGAAGGTGTCTCCTGCTCGTGGGGAGCACTCGGAAAGCTCCCCTTGCCTCCGGCCACGCCCAAGCCTCCTTGGCGGGGCGCGGTGGTCATAATCTGGCACATGGAGACTATGGCCCGCTGGTTGGCGCACACGTCGTCCGACAGAACCTGGATGTGCGAGGCCTGTTCATCCAGTGCCCCTCTCATGGCCCTCACGTCCTCAAACAGGGCCTGCAGCTGGGCCTTCAGGTGCTCCATCAGTTCCTTCATGCCACCATTATACTCCCCAGAGATCACGTCCCCCACGGCTGGCACTGTGGACACCTCCAGAGGCGCCGGCATGTCGCCGCCGTCCTTGGTCATGATCTCCAGCAGACTGTCCTCCATTGAGTGGCAGAAGCGAACGGTGGCAGCTCTGGGTCGCGTCCAGCCGGGACTCCAGGGTGGGGGAAGGGTGTAGCGGGGAAGAGGTCCCGTGAGGGACCGGGTGGAGCCCAGGGACACCACCTAGGCTCCCTAGAGGGGTGGGGAGCCGACGAGAAGAGAGCGGCCCCCAGGCAGAGGGTGCGGGCAGGAAGGGCCAAGAAGAGTCGGGCGAAGACCCGTCTAGGGTCCCGGGGCCAACGTCTTCGGGCTTGCCCAGGAGCAAAAGTGCCCTGCCAGCTCGCCTCCCGAATGATGCCTATGTCCCCGCCGCCCTCCGGACAACCACCGGCAGAGAGTGCACACAGGCTCGCCGGGTCACAGAGGCGCTCGCAGAGGGATCGGGGTTGAGACAGGGACCCGCAGCGCGTTGGTCGCGGGACTCCCCCTGGCCATCCACCAGCAGCGCCCGCGAGTGCGGCTGGAGCGGCAGGGGCGGGTCTCCCGGCAGCGCCACGGTTGCTCCCTCGTTTCCAAGGCGACGCACGGCACGTAAATGACGTATGTCTCCATGGCAACAAGGAAGTGAAGAAGAAAGGGGAAAAGGGTTCCGAGGCTGCAGTGAAGCTCTGTTGTATGGGCTAACGGGTGTGGCAGGGACTCTGCAGTGGCCTCAGAGACGCTGCAAAGAGCCTGTGGCTGCAGTGTTTAATAGGACAGCATGAGAGAGCAGTTTGCTGCACGCCGCCACCCGCAAGCCAGAGAGAATGCCTGGGAAGGCTTTTCATCAGCTCTCCGCATTCCTTCCTTGGAGGATGGCTTGAGAGCCGGACCCTTCCTCCAGCGGCCTGCAGGACTGGGTAGTGAGGCGATTGTTTATAATCCCAGGCGAGGTGACCGCCCCGCGCCAGGCCCCGTGGTGCAGAGGGAGGAGGGCAGGGCAGATTTCCGACTCTTCGAGCTTTCTGCATAAACCAGTTTTCCCTCGCTCCAGAAAGCTCAACGTGCGGTTCTGTCCCTTATGGGACCCAACTGTTTCTACCCAGATTGCTGTGAGCTTTTGAGAATGGTGAGTCTTAAGTACTTAAAATTTGAGAATGTTAACTCCATAACAACAGATTTCCCTCCATCACGGAATCCCCAGCGCTTAAAATAGCGTCTGAGACGCAGAAAGCAGATGCTTAATGTGTTTGTGGAATGGATACTTAAAAAAGAGCCACCAAGTACCATTGCTTTCCTCCTGATTCTCCAGCCCACACACAGTGGACTTCAAAAGACCTGGATACAATTTCCTCTCAGCACTTAAGGATTCAGAGTCCTCCGCTGAGTCATTTTCTTGATGTGTTGGGGTACCGGACTGTAGCGTTTCTAAATCTGAGTTAACACTGCACTGCCACACCACTGAGTGAATTAATGTTTGTGGGGCCACTGACCCGTGTCCATGCTTAGATGTCTACTAAAAGCCCCTGTCCTTCGTGAAGGCTCCTTTCCCCTACTTAAAGGGCAGAGCAGCAGAAGAGAAGGAAGAAGAAAACTTGGTTCTATTTAGGAGATTACATAGATTGGGAGGGTCATCACTTCGTTGGCAGCAGCCCACCAGTATCACTTTGGTAAATGAGAAAGCCAAGTGATCACAACCGCAAGTTTACAAGAATCTAGGAAGAAGAAATAAATTAACGATAGAAATAAAGATAGAAGAAAGTAAGTGTGGACGAAAGTTGGGCACTAGTAGTTCTGTAAAAACCCAGTGTGTTCTTGAGTTGCCCTGGTTATATGTCTTGGTGATGAAGGGGAATTTTTTTGGCCCCTCCTACTGCTATTAAAACAAAAGCAAAGGGGCTGGGCGTGGTGGCGCACACCTTTAATCCCAGCACTCGGGAGGCAGAGGCTCAAGAACCACTGTGAGTTCGAGACCAGCCTGGTCTACAGAGTGAGTCTGGGACAGCCAAGGCTACTCAAAGAGACCTGTCTCGAACCCTGCCCCCCCTTAAAAAAAAAAAAAGCACATTAAAATATCTTACAGTACCAGGGTTTAAATAAATAACCTAAGACATACATATTGGACAGACCTGAGAATTTTAATTTCCCACAACAAATATGTAAACACATTAACGCACCATGCAGTATTGTCATTGCTCTCACCTCTGCCATGTTTGTTAGACACGGTTAATAAATCCTACACGAGCCCTACATTTCTGGCCCATAGAGGAGCAGAGAGCTCATCCTAGGCATCCCTAGGCTCATTCAGACTTTTTTTTTTTTCAATGTAGACAACAAAGCCTAATAATCTGAGTTTGATCTATGAAACCCACGTGGTAGAAGGAGAAAACCAGTGCCCACATGTTACCGTTTGACTCCCGTGGGCTCACCACAACATACATGTGATCGCATGCAAATGTCTGTTGTTCTGTTTCTTGAACTACGGGAAAACTAGGAACAGAGGCAAGACACAGCTGACCTTACCCAGAATGCTTCCTGATCACACCAGAGCAAAGGCTCTCAGAGCTTTGTCAGTCCAGGCCCGCTGTGCATCCCTCCCACAAGAAAAGACCGACATGTTCCTAGGCTTCCTACTGTGGTCCAATAAAAGGTTCTATCTTGCCAGTTCTCCTCAAGTGTGTTCCCTGCCTTTGACCTCTGAACTGCTGCCAAATAAGCTTACGTCAAGCCCAGCCCCACACAGCAGGAGCTGGGCTATGTCATCACACAAGGTCCTTTGACACTATTATTGCGGGTACTGTGTATGTCAAGGCTTTGAGCATCAGAATACCATGTCGACCAGAGGCTCTGACCATGCAGGACACAGAGGGCACAAGGGGTCTGGGACAAGAGGGAGGGGAGGGGAAGTGACTGGAGAAGCACCAAAGATCATGGGAAGAGGGTGCAGAGGTCCAGGGGTGTGGCTGATCCAGTCCAGTTCCAGGTCAGACATTTGAGAGGGTAGGTGGGGACTTGAAAATATAGGGAGGGGCTAATGTTGTGGGGTTTGTTTGTTTGTTCCTCAGTTCCTCTCCTAATCTGGCTGTCACACAAATAACTGAGGCTCTATTATATTATTTTAACAAGCATCCCAGCACAAGAAGTGAGCAGTTTTCACTCTATTCTTAACCCTCTAAGCTAATTTGGCTTCCTCTCAGCAGACATCCCAGAGGTACTTGCACTTTGTAGCTTTCCTTGCTGAGTGTTCTCTCGCTCTCTCTCTCTGTCTCTCTGTCTCTCTCTCTCTGTCTCTGTCTCTCTGTCTCTGTCTCTCTATGTCTCTGTCTCTCTCTCTCCCTCTCTCTCTGTGTGTCTCTGGGTGTCTCTCTCTCCTTCTCTCTCTCTGTGTCTCTCTGTGTCTCTCTCCCTCTCTCTGTGTCTCTCTCTCCTGGTCCCTCCTGGATACCTACCTGTTGCTGAATCCCCCACTTCCTCTTTTAATCCTTCTCCCCTGGCTGGCAGGAAGTCCAGCCCCATTCTCTCCCCTACTCAGCAATTGGCTGTAGCTGCTTTATAGGCATATCAAGGGGACAACTGAGGAGCAGTGTTTATACAACATTGAGACAGGAGATTCTCAGAACAAGGAATGCAACTAGATATTGGGGGGGGGGGGTCGGATAGAAATCAGCATTTGAATTACACCGTAACCTTATGCCAACAAGGAGGAAGCATTGGTTGTGTTTGATTTAAAAAATAAACAGATCATGTCATAAATTCTGCATGAAAATTAGAGATGAGGCTGGGCTATGGTAGCACACGCCTTTAATCCCAGCACTCGGGAGGCAGAGGCGGGTGAATCGCTGTGAGTTCAAGGCCAGCCTGGTCTACAAAGCGAGTCCAGGACAGCCAAGGCTACACAGAGAAACTCTGTCTCGAAAAACAAAACAAAACAAAAAAAAAAAATTAGAGCTAGGAAGACAGACAGGTCTAGTCCCAGGAAATTAAGAGTGGTGTATACAGGGAATGGAGCCTTCATTGGCTGGCTGGGCTATCAGGCTGGGTCATTGGGATGAGTACCCCATATTACTAAACCATTCAGAGGAATTGCTCATTGGGGCAGGGCAGGATGGGAGGCCTGCATGGTCTCCTGCCTCCTACCTTGGTCTGGGTATCAGTGTAGCTGTTACATTCTTCCATCTCCCACTGATGAGCGTGTAGGGAGAAGAGACCTTGGGCTATAAAGGTAGTCTCCTCCATTATGTGTGCCCAGGCCTAAGTATCACATTTCCATGAAAATTGCAATTCTGAGTGCACCCTGCTGTTTTCCCTTCTCTGGTCTTGGTTATCTATCCCCATCTTAGATAGCTGGTCTACTTTTGCACAATAAATCTGATAAAGACACTTCTGGACTCAGGTCTAGAAAAACACACTAAGTCAAGGTCAACTGAAAGTCTAGCTGCTACACGTTAGTCTAAAATCCCCAATAATCTCCAATATAACTTATGAAGCTGTGTTGACTCTCTTAGTACCTGTTTGTTTGTTGTTGTTTTCAACTTGACACAAATTAAGAATACCTGGAAGGACAGAACCTCAATTGAGGAATGGCTGCCCCCAGACTGTCCTCTGGGACACTTTCTTGGTTGCTAATTTATGGGGGAGGGAGGCCTGGCCCACTGTGGGTGGCGCCAGCATTGGGAGATGATTCTGGGTTATATAAGAAAGGCAGCTGAGGCCTTTAATCCCAGCACTTGGGAGGCAGAGGCAGGTGGATCGCTGTGAGTTCGAGACCAGCTTGGTCTACAAAGCGAGTCCAGGACAGCCAAGGCCACACAGAGAAACCCTGTCTTGAAAAAACAAAAATTTAAAAAAAAAAAATTTTTTTTTAAAGCAAGGCAGCTGAATGTGGGCATGGAAGCAAGCCACCTAGGAAAGAAATTGTTACTGGGTGTGGGGTGTTGCTGTGATGGACCTGGCCAGGCTTTTTTTTGGAGAGCACTGTAGAAGCATTTGGAACTTTGGGCTGAAAAAGTACATAGAGCTTGGTGAGCTGTTCTGTGGAGACCTGGAAGAGGCCGCTGAGAAAATGCAATTCGACAGAGACCTGGCTTGTGAAGTCCCAGAGGAAAACAAAAGACGGTCGGGATGTCCATGTAATGTTTGGGGTTAATCTGTGTGAGTGAAAACTGCTTTACCAGGATGCTCTTGACACTAACCCTATCCCTGCTTGGCAGGGGGTGGGAGAATTAGCTGTGGTTAATAAGAGACCAGTATCATTGAGGGGGGATTTTCCAGGGGCAGGGGTGAAGGGGGTAGGGGGAGTCTTTAGGATTATCACTCAGAAGGATAATTTCTAGTTCATCGGGGGCAACTTTTCTTGACAAATTACTTCTCACAGCTTCAGCCCGAGTGTAAAGGAATTATAGCTCTGCCTGTGTAACGTGATGTGTGCACCAAAAACTCCCCTTCTCGTTTGTCAGAGTCTAAGGGCATCTTTGTGTTCCTGAACAAATACTTTTAAAAAGACAAAATCAAAACAGGGATTGATGTGTAGCCCAGGATAGCCTTGAACTCTTCACCTTCTTGTCTCAAGGTTCTGGGTTTGCAAATGTGTTTATTTAATCTTAGTGTTTATTTGTTTGTTTGTTTGTTTGTTTATGGGGTTGCACACAAGCTCAAAAGTACCTGTTGGAGATCAATAGGCAATTTGCAGGAGCTGGTTCTCTCCTTTAACCTCAGGTCAGCAGGCTTAGCAGAAAGAGCCTTCACGCATGGAGCCACCCTGCCGGCAGCCGAGCTGTGTACACAGTCAAAAGACTGTGATAAAACAGAAGCCTTCATGTCCCTTGCTCACACCTCTTCCTGCCTGTTCTAAAATCAAACCAAACAAGGACTTGCCACAATGGCCCAACAGATGACAAAGGATATAAAAAGCTGAGTCTCCGCAGGACTGCAAAACTGAATCGAATCAAGCATCAATTGTGGCTCAGAAAAGCGACTTTCCGGGGACTGAGGTTAGTCTCGAAATAGCCCAAGGTGGCCAATCTCAATAAAGCCTCTTGCTTCCCACAGATTTATCCAGGTCTCCAAGAAGCAGAGGCAAACTTTAAATGAAATTTGCTGGTGACTGTCTGGATCGAGTGAATTAAACTGGGACCAGATTCTCCTCAGAGGGTAGCCCCAAGGGTTCCTCCATCGTCTCCACCATTGTACACTCTCCTCCAGTCACTTCTGTTATTAAAATCAACTCCCCTTTACCCGAGGCACCAGTGGCGCTGCTCAACATGGCAGGCTATTAGCCATGACACTTCCGGTGTGGTAGACCAAAAAAAAAAAAAACCTGTTCAAATAACTCACACTTAAATGTCTGAAGTTTCAATAAGGTCTGTGGGGCATAATACCTCTCCCTCTCATACTTGTGACCTTTCTTAATGCTTGGGGGACATTCCCTTTCATAGAAAAAGATTGCAGAGAAAGGCTCCAAGAAACGGAGATGGATCATAATGTCATTTGAAACCTAACGTCATAACTTGAGGCCTAAGGTAAGGAAGGCAGGAAGTCATCAATAGAGATGCAAGAGAGAAAAACTTCTCAGAGAAATTTGAACTCTGAAGCAAGCTAGCTTTATTTTCTCTTCCTTGTGGAAAGGTGTGAGCTGTTAGCAGAACTTGCTTGCTGTCCTGGACTCACTATGTAGATCAGGATGTCCTGGAACTCACAGAGATCTGCCTGCCTCTACCTCTCAAGTGCTGAGATTAAAGATGTGTTCTACCATACCCAGATTTTAGGCAAGATTTTATCTTTAAAAAAAAAATTTTTTTTTAATTTTAATGATGGAAAGGAAAATATACCTAAAAGCAAAGCTTCTAAAAAAAAACATTTGTTCTTCTTCCCTGTCCTGTGTTCGTGCCTTAGACTTGACTTTGCCTTGTGCTTCAGGGCTGGGTCTCTAAAGACATCATTGTTGACAACAGTTTTGTCCAAGGGAATATCCACAGAGTACCCTGTGGGCATGAGGTGACTGTAGTTATAAACCTTCACAAAGGGCTTGAGCTTTGATCTCTTGGCGATTTTCTTCTTGCTCCTGGCAGCTGTCACTCTTCGGGAATCGCCGTCAATTCCAGCCACCAGGGCATGGCTGTAAGGATGGTCTGAGGTACCATCACCAATGTTCTTCATGATGACAGCTCCGCATCCAGAGTAGAGTCCATCCAGGACCAGCACCGCTTTCCCGGGTTTCATGACCTTTCAGCAACAGCTGGCACCCAGCAACAAGGGAAGCCTTAAGGACCGTAGGCGAGATTTTAAAGAACATGTGGAGGAAGATGAAAGAGTGAGAGAAGGACTAAGAATCTTCCCTCCAGGGGGCATTAAAAGCCAGAAGACAGCATTGCGGCTGATTTCTGACAGCAAAGAACCCTTTGAACCCTTTCTTGCCTCTGAGCTCAGCTCTCATCACACCCTGGCTACCTGCTGGGTAACCATGAATCCTGAAGCTGCTGTGTGTGCTGGAGAACTCTGGCACAGAAGGATGGCTGCACACTCAAACGCCCCCAACACTTCTCTGTTTCCAGGGTCCACAAACACTTTCTCTTCCATGTGTCCCCTTCCTCCCCTACCCTGCCCAGCCCACTACATTTCCTCCCCTTTCACTAATAACGAAAGTCTTCTAGAAAATGCACTGAGCCTCCGTCTGCACACTCTGAGCCAGTTCTAGAGACCTCCCACGGCTGTAGCCGTGACCTTTCACTGCTCTCTGCCTTCATTCCTTTCAGTTTCATAGGAATGGAATCATGGCGGAGCTTCAATTTTGCTGCTTTTGTGTAGCATACTTGTAAAGATCAATGTCACCGGGGAGCCAAGGTTTGTTTGTCTCATCATTCTGTTGTGTTCTGTTGCATGGACTGTGCCATACTGGGGTTTTAAAAACATTCTTCTGCATATTCCTGAGATTATAATTATATCCCTTCCCCCCTTCCCTTTCCTCCTTCCAAACCCTCCTATATACTCCTCCGTGGTCTCTTTCAAAGTTGTGGCCTCTTTTTTTTTTTTTTATGTGTGTGTGTGTGTGTGTGTGTGTGTGTTGTCGTTGTTGTTGTTGTTGTTTCTAAATATATAGGTACAACCAGCTCAACCTGTATAATGTTACTCACATGCCTGTTTTCAGGGCTGACCATTTGGTACTGAATAACCAATTGGTGTGCTCTTCCCAGGGCTGGGGGCTGGGGGTGAGGGAGACTATTTCTCCCACTTCCGGCATTCCTTGGTTGCCTGTGGTTCTTTGAGTAGGGCCTGAGGCCCTGGGAGCACTTTCTCTGCCTTCTCCTGTGGCGGCGTTCTCATGCTGTTCAGGCCAGGCTGTCACTGACGGCCCTGCGATGAATATTCTGGTACCTGGCTCATGGTGTTGATTGCACAGGTTTCTCCAAACTTTATACTTGGTAGGATTTGATGAACCACAGACTTCAACTCTACTGTAGCAAATCATCTCCCAATCAGCCAACAGGGCAAAAGTTCTCATAGCCCACTGTCTTAGTTCGGTGTCAGTTATTTTTACATAACTATGTTTGTTTCTCAGTTTCTCTCTTAACTCGGCTATCACATAAGTAATTGAGACTTTTATATCTGTTTATAAAGCTTTACAGCACAATCTTGAGCAGTTTAAGTCCGTTCTTAACCCTCTATGTTATCCTGACTCCATCTTTGCCAAAATCCCCACGTTACTTGCTTTTTAGTTCTTTCTTTGCCCCAGCGGAATCTTCTTCATCTCTCCTACACCTCCGCCTGTGGCTGAATCCCCTACTTCCTCTTTTAGCTCCTCCTCCCCTGGCCGGCAGGAAGTCCAGCCCTGTTCTTTCCCCCTGCTCAGTGTTGGGCTATAAGCTGCTTTATTGGCATACCAGGGGACAATTGGTGAGCAGAGTTTATACAACATTGAGGCAGATTTTCAGAACAAGGCTTGCAATCAGATATGGGGGACACAGAAATCATAATTTGAATTACACAGTAACCTTATGCTCACAGTTCGGGCTGTCTTGCCGCACCGAGTCGCCATGACCAAAGCACGTGGAGGAGGAAAGGCTTGGTTTGGCCTTCACTTCCGTGACCTCAGGTTTTCCGCCTGTGCCCCAGTTCCTGAAATAATGACTCTAAAGACTTTATTATCTATGAATAAATGCCTAGGCCATAAGCTTTGGCTCCTTCCCCAACTAGCTCATAAATTATTTCAGCCATTCGAGCTATTGTACATGTGCCCCATGGCTGGTGGCCTCTCCTCAGTTTCACGCATCTGTCTTCCTAAGGGTCTGGGGCAAATCTTCTGCCTCGTTCTATCCCAGAGTTCATCTCTCTCTGCCGGAACTCCCACCTCCTATTTCCTGCCTCAGCTAATAGGCCATCAGCTTTTTATTGACAGATGATGCTTCCATACAGAACACAAGTGATTCTACATTTCCCCCTTTTAGGCCAGTAAAGAGCTCTTTCTCTTATAAACCATAAACAATAAGAACAATTATGAAAACTATCGTTTAA
>OU015748.1:121214067-121229019 GCA_907169655.1 Acomys percivali | reverse complement strand
AAGAAGAAGAAGAAGAAGAAGAAGAAGAAGAAGAAGAAGAAGAAGAAGAAGAAGAAGGAAGAAGATTGAAAATCACTGTTGTCCTTACCTTTCTTTAGAAAGGAGACACCAGGGGAAGCAAAAATGGAACAGATACTGTAGGCTTTGCAATGTTTATAACGAAGTCTCACAGGTTCCATCCATTTTGTAGTACTGTAGAGTCACGATAGCTATATAGCTGTTCAAATCTGGGCAACGGAGCAAACATTTTGGAAGCAAGACGCTTTGCGTTGGAGTTAAGTAAAATAAAAATTTCTACAAATAGAAGGATATTTAAGTACCCCACTAACACTCGCGAGAGAAACCGAGTGAAATAACAAATCAGTCTCAAAGCCAGTGGCCTAGGCTTGTGTGTGGTTCCTGACATTGAACTAGAGCTGTCGAGCCCAGAACTTACAAAGAGGGTGGATGCCACCCTCCGGGCTACAGGTGGAAATGTGCTTTTGTTGTGTAGTGGGTGAATTCTTAAGAGAGAGCAGTGGTTCAAATAAGCTGGGTTTTATCCATAAGATCAAGTGTAGAGGGGCAGTCACCAGCCACTCACTGGGTCAGTTATGTGAAACTTGGAAATGGATGGTGCCAAGCCGAGGATACTGTTGGGATGGGGACTGCTTTCGGCTATAGACAGAGGGAGGCAGTCGAGTGGGATGCTCCCACGTTGGCCTGGTCCATAGACTTGGAAGCTGGAAGACGTGGGGTTTCTTTTCCACCATTGGACCAGGACGCCAGGCCGGAGGCTGGGGGCGAGCTATCGAGTGCGCCCATCCGCATGGCTTAGAGGTCGCAACCGGAGGAAAAAAACAGACTCCCTAGGAGACTTTAAGTACCTTGGGTTTCCAGAGTCCACGCAGGCGCACTCCGCTCTCTCACATTGGCCAGCGCGCAGGCGCCCACGCCACTCGGCCGCCTTCCGCTGTAAACCTGGGGCTGCGGCGGGCCGCTTCTGCTTCCGGGTCACGCCTTGACAGCGGCTTCCCGGACCGGTCTGCCCCGCGGCTCGGTGAGTGCGACCGTGGGTGCGGGACGGTGTGAAGCCGGGTCCCCGGGCCCGGAGCTCCGCAGCCAGTTAACGCCCCTTCGCCGCCTGCCCGGGCTGCGGGCCGCCGTTCCCGGTCTTACCGGGTGGCGGGGGCGAGGACTGGCCGGTGTCCGAGGCCCCCGGGTGCAGGTTGAGGCTCCCGGACTCCCCCGAATTGCTGCGAGCGCCCGGGGGTCTCCGCCGCAGGGGACTGCGCAGTCCTGGCATTTCGTGCCCTCGTCGCCGCCCCTGGGCTCGGCCAAGCCCGGCGGCCGCGAGCCTCCCGCGGCCCATATGGTGGGGTTGGGAGCCGCCCGCGGGGGCGAGGTCCAGGCCTGCTGCCCAGGGCAGGAGCGGTTGGGTGTGTTGAGTGTCTTTATGCATTGCTTTAAAAAAAGAAAAGGAAAGGGGGGGGGGAGTGTCCTAACCCCGGTGTGGTGGCGCACGCCTTTAATCCCAGCACTCAGGAGGCAGAGGCAGGTGGATCGCTGTTAGTTCGAGGCCAGCCTGGTCTACAAAGCGAGTCTAGGACAGCCAAGGCTACACAGAGAAACCCTGTCCCGAAACACCCGCCCCCCCCCAAACGTGTCCTTTGTACATTCCATAGGGAAAGAAAACAGGACATGGGGTTAGATAAGCCCCAGCTGAGGCTCAAACTGAAGGAATGCCGTCCCTGGGGCGGCGAGGTAGATTATCTTTCTTGGTCCATCCTGACTGCGAATGCTAGCCTCTGTCGCGTTTCACCTGGAGCTTCAGGGTAGTTTAGAGTTCTTAGCCTGGACTCCCCGAAGACCCGTAAAATGAGTGCAGGGTTTATTAGTTTCATCTGTTTAACCACGTACCAGAAACTTAACAGAACCACAGCAGCCCAAGCCTTTAGCTTTAGATGGCCCGGGTTCTGCCTGCACCGTTGTTGGAACCGGAATTCAAACACAAACCACGCTTTTCTTTGCTTCGCTTCAAAGTGTAAGGCACAGAGCTTTGTCTCTGATGGTCTGATGTGTGTGTGTGTGTGTGTGTGTGTGTGTGTGTGTGTGTGTGTGTGTGTATTTTGAGTGCTAGGAACTGAAAAGGATATTCCAAATTCTACCAAGCCTTGTGTACCTTTGAGACAGACATAAATGGCTACTGATTAGCAAAAAAACAAAAAAACAAACAAACAAAAAACAAAAACAAAACAAAAAATCTAGTAGAGTTTATACTATACTATCTAATGATAAAGGGATACCCTATCACAAAAGCAAATATATATTACAAAATTAACAAAACGTTTTCAGGTTTGTGCTCTAAATGGTTGCATGTGTAATTACAAAAAATTATTACACTCCAAAGTGGAAGTTTTTGCTTCCGGGGGTCACACCTTGACAGCAACTTTCCTGACCCAGGCGTTTGTGAGTGCAGACCTGGAAAGCGTGAGGCCAAGTCAAATATTGGTTTAACAAATGAATATTGAGGACCATCATGTACCAGGCACTACTTTAAAAATCCTCCTGTTATCTTTACTCTTGGGGTGGGGGTTGGTATTTTAATAAAAACACAGATTCCTAAGCAAATACACCAAGGAATTGGGCCTGTTTCCTATACTTTTTCTCCAGTTTTTGATCGGTGCTTTTTTTCTGTAAAAATGCATCACTTTGTTAGCTGTCATTTGAAGATGTGTCACTTAACACTTTTTTTTTGCTTTTGGTTTTTTGAGACAGGGTTTCCCTGTTTAGCCTTAGCTGTCCTGGACTCACTTTGTAGCCCATATTGGCCTCGAACTCAGTGATCCGCCTGCTTCTGCCTCCCGAGTGCTGGGATTAAAGGTATGCGCCACTACACCTGGCCACTTAACACATCTTACGTAGTTTTAACACTTTTATCATAGTTGAATCTAAGTATGTTGAATTATTTTCTCTTCCCCTAGAATTCTCCGCCATAAAGCAGTTTCAACGCAGTTATACAACTATATATCTCAGGCATGTTGACTAGCCAATTATTAAAATGTTTTTGTTTTGAATTGCTTATTTCCTATAGCTGAAGCATGTTTTATTGGTATGAACTTTAAAAATAGTTATGTTGAAGCTGGGCGGTGGTGGCGCATGCCTTTAATCCCAGCACTCGGGAGGCAGAGGCAGGCGGATCGCGGTGAGTTCGAAGCCAGCCTGGTCTACAAAGGGAGTCCAGGACAGCCAAGGCTACACAGAGAAACCCTGTCTCAAAAAACCAAAAAAAAAAAAAAAAAAAATTATGTTGATTCCAGAGCAGCTATACACTCACTTTAGAATGTTACTTTATTTCTTGCTTTGTGTCTATTTGAAAAGTATTTGAAAATGTTTCACAGGTGACTTATCATCAGGATAATGGTCTGTCCCCTAGCCTCCCTGGCCCCACAGGTACCAAGCATCTTCACACTCTGCCAAGCAACCAGCATTTGTTAAACGTCCACATTGCATGCGATGTGGTGGTTGGCTTTACCAAGCAGAGAAACAATTTTATGTGCATAAGTATATTGTAAGGCAAATATGTAAGGAACCTGAAGGTGGGTACTGATAATAAATAACGAGAGTCTGGAGAAGGAAAAGTGTTTCATTTTATCTTCAGCCTTCAAGAACTCTTCCTCCTTGCTAGCCCTGTAGACCAAGCTCTGCTCTAGGAGAATCTTAGAACCATCCTTCTTAGGGAGATCTCGCCCCAGTCACCTCAGCAAGTAGAACGTAGGACCTGAGGACATGCGTATCCGGGTTTTCTTAACCTCCTAGCGGCGCTGTAGTCTAGTGCCTTCCTGTTCCAGGAGGAACAGAAATTAATCACTGATTAATCCCCGGTCTCCTTGAAGTCTGCTTTGATCGTGGGAAGCCCTCAGAAAACGCTCAGCCCTTAGGAGACCCCGCGCCCACCTAGGACTCGTTCGTTTCAGGCAGTTTGGAGCATGTGACCGCCCTCTGAGCCTTGATGAGTTCCAGCATGTGGTATGTCATGCAGACCATTCAGAGCAAATACTCCCTCTCCGAGCGCCTGATCCGAACAATTGCTGCCATCCGCTCCTTCCCACACGACAACGTGGAGGACCTCATCCGAGGGGTGAGTGGGCTGGTCCTCGTAGGGCAACCTTTGAGGGGGCTGGGAGGTCCCCGCCGAATCCCAGGAGGTGTTCCCCCTGCAGCCTTGACTTAGCACATACTCCGTGTTCGTCAGTGTTCTCAGGCAGATCGCTAAAACACGTTCTCCAACTTTTGCTTCACCCGCTTCTCCCCCCTCTCATTTTATGCCTCTCGTGTTCTTCTTTATAAAATATATTCTAGATATCCCTACTCTCGTCGCTCCGCGTTGGTTTGGTTTTGTAAAATCTGTCCGGATATGGTGCGTGCACATGTTTGAAAGCCATGCAGCCCAGAGTCCTGTGTACAAGTTTTACTGAGGGTAGCAGGAGGCAAGCACAGGGAGGTCAGTCCTTCAGTCCGCGGAGGTCCCCCTCAAGTCTGGGTCACCGTGACTGCGTGGAGAGAGTTCAGTCTCCTGTGTGGTTACTACAGCTGCCGTTTTAGTTCCATAGAAGACACGGTCCTCTAAACTGTGTAGTAATTACAGACTAAGACAATTAGAGACTGGGGAGGTGGCTCAGTGAGCGAGAGGGCGCTGCTCCCAACCACCTGGAACCGTAGCTCCGGGGGATCTGATGCCCTCTTCTGACCTCTGCGGGTACATACACTCATGTGCAGAAACTTAGGCAGGAACACACATACATGTGATTAAAAATAAGTCTTTTTTTTTTTTTTTTTTTAAAGAAAAGAAATCCTTTTTCATAAGTACTGCTGTTGGTGGTTCTGTTACCCGCCTGGTGCCCAGGAAGTCCTGGTGCCTTCCTCCTTTGAAGAGACGGTACAGAGCTGTGTCCCGTGTAGTTACTTCACGGTTTGAAACAACTGTCTGGCCCCCTGTCAGCCAGGGTCTGTAACTGCTTCAGAGCTGCACTCCTGCGGAAGGAAGGCGCAGGGACAGCTCGTTCTCAGCCAAGTGCCTTGCAGAGCACGGTGGTCATAGACTGTAGGCAGCAGTCCAGCTTTCCTGTACTCCCTTTCTTTTTTTTAAAGATTTATTTATGTATTTAATGTATACAGTATTCTGCCTACATGTACACCTGTAGGCCAGAAGGAGGCACCAGATCTCATTATAGATGGCTGTGAGCCACCATGTGGTTGCTAGGAATTGAACTCAGGACCTTTGAAGGAGCAGTCAGTGCTCTTAACCTCTGAGCCATCTCTCCAGCACCTTCCTGCAGCCTTTTAAGGTCATGTCCTCAGGAGTGTCCCGGTGGCCATTTTGGCAGGCTGTGTTGTGGAGAAACTTTATAGCTTAGCCCGGGGAGCTGTGCACCAGTGCATGCCCGGTGCCTGAGGAAGCCATGATCTTCCATGAGGGTGCTGGGAGTCAAACCCAGGTCCTTCACAAGAACCAGCACTCTTATCGACTGAGCCGAGTCTCCAGCGCTGGTCTGGGGAGCTGCCTTCCTTTTCTTCCTCTTCAGTCTCCCCTTGGCTGGAGGACTGGCACTCATTATGGAAGTAATAGGTGCCTATAGTCGAAGCATGCTCAGGCTGGGGGCCCTTCTCCATCCGGTCACTTGCGTGTCCTCTGACCCCTTCCTGCAGGGAGCAGACGTCAACTGCACACACGGCACCCTGAAGCCCCTGCACTGTGCCTGCATGGTGTCGGACGCTGACTGTGTGGAGTTACTCCTCGGAAAGGGAGCCGAGGTGAGTGACACCCTCAACGCACTGACGTTCATGAGTCACAGAAGCTTGGCCTTCGCACCTTCCAGCTTACTTTGTAACTCATGGTGGCACTGGCATGTACGTCACTAAAGGAAGGCGTAACCTTGAATCCATGAAATGATTGTAAGGATTTTCTCCCTTTGCGTTTCCTCCCTTCAGTGGAGCTGGACATGGCTCTGAGGAGGAGTTTTATTTCTCTTTCCTTCGCAGCCTACCTCCTGGGGTTGCTCGCATTTCCACTGCCTCCTCTGCTGTTGACTACCCAGTGCTCATCTCAGTGCTCATCAGTGCTGAGCCATGTGAGACGACTCTCGGGTTGTCAGTCATGAGGCCCTCCCTTCCCCAGGGTCTGGCCACTTGTGCTCTTTTGTTGCCCCCTAGTTATTTTTCATATAGCTTGGTCTTACCTTCTTTGTAATGTATCTTAAGATAAAAGCCAAGATTAATTTTTGAAAGTAGACTCTTCTTGGCTTTGGCATGCGGCAACACAGTGTAAAGAATGGTTATTTAAAGGGATAGACTCTGAGCCAGGCATGATGGGCAGGGCCCATCTGCGGTCCCAGCACTGCGAGGGCTGAGTCGGGACTGTGAGGTGGAACCCGCTTGGGTATAAACCAAGACTGTCTGAAGCCACCACTGCTCCTCCCCCAAATGCCCCTGGAACCAGACTTCCTGAATTCCATTTCCAGCATGGGTGCTTCCAGATATGTGACTTGAACAGGCTCCCTTCCTTTGCCTCAGTTTCCCCATCTATCAGGAGGGCATGCAGGATGGTTGAAAGTGTTTGGATTGCCAGCTTGCAGCCATCACTAAGTACATGACAAATGAATCTAGCAGCTTTGCTGTTGGTGAGCAGTCTTGAATGTGGTGTGTGCTGAGGTGCTGATCGGCATCAGACAAGCCATCAGGCCAGTGTGCAGTCCCAAACACACTGGGCAGTAAGCTGAAGAGCCGAGTCCCACTGTACCATCCTCATATGGCCATGATGTTCCCTGCTTAGCACTAGCTAGGCTCTAATTTCGTAATTAAACCTGCTTATGTAGGTGACCCTGAAGTGAAAAACCGGTTATACTCTGAGCAAATAATACCAGTGACCAAAATGAGAGTGAGGCTTAACAAAATAAAACGGCAACTCCATTAAATGGTTTGGTTTTGCTCTATTGCATTGTATGGTATAAAGAAGATCTTAATGATAGTTTCATAGAGGCAGCTGCCATTTCAACCCTGGAAATGTGTGCTGCTCCTGCCACAAGAGTTCATCTGCGTTCTCTGTGGGGTTAACAGAGCACAACAAAGCTACAAGCACAGAGTTTTGACTTTATTATTTCTCTCTCTGGTTTCTACTAATCACAGGATACAGAAAGTGTCAGGGTAAAATAGAATTTCTTCCAGAGCAGTATTGAAGACTTGGACTTCATCTTTGTTAGCATATAAGCAGCTTCATAAGCCTGCCTTCAGTTTGCTTAGCAACTGATGATGTCATCACCTCCCGCCACCAGACTATAAAGGGCCACCTCTCTTGCACTCTCCCTAAAAGGCCCCTCTTGCCCTTTCTCTCTCTCTCTGTCTCTGGCCCCACCTAGACCCTAACTCCTCTCCCCTTCTCTCCCCACACTTCTACAATAAATCTCTGTATATTCACACATCTGTTGTGTGCCATCTCATTTTTAATCCTAACAATCGTCCCCTTCTCACTCCCCACTCTATGGCAGAGATGCTCATAGAGAAGTGGATGCTGCAGTCCCGCCAACCATTTAGTGTGAGAGCTGGGCATATGCAGACAGTTCCTGTATGTTCCCTGTCAAGTCTTGATCACCAAGACTTCCGGGGAATTCCACATTACCTTATTGTTGAGAGCATTTCATGGCAAAGACAGTGGAGAAATAAGTGCAGGATTCTTCGCCAGCCTCTCTTCTTCCCAGTAACCTGCCCACTGTAAAACAGGTGCTTCCTTTCTGCAGGTCAATGCCCTGGATGGTTACAACAGAACAGCACTCCACTATGCAGCCGAGAAGGATGAGGCTTGTGTGGAGGTCCTGTTGGAATATGGTGCAAACCCCAATGCACTGGATGGCAACAGAGATACTCCGCTTCACTGGGCCGCCTTTAAGAACAATGCTGAGTGTGTGCGCGCTCTCCTAGAGAGTGGGGCCTCTGTCAATGCCCTGGATTACAACAACGACACGCCGCTCAGCTGGGCTGCCATGAAGGGAAACCTGGAGAGTGTCAGCATCCTCCTTGATTACGGTGCTGAGGTCAGAGTCATCAACCTGAAAGGCCAGTCGCCCATCTCCCGCCTGGTGGCTCTGCTAGTTAGAGGACTTGGGACAGAGAAAGAAGACTCCTGCTTCGAGCTCCTCCATAGAGCTGTTGGACACTTTGAACTAAGGAAAAATGGCACCATGCCACGAGAAGTGACCAAAGACCAGCAGCTGTGTGAAAAACTGACTGTGTTGTGCTCAGCACCAGGGACCCTGAAAACCCTCGCCCGCTATGCTGTCCGCCGAAGCCTGGGTCTCCAGTACCTGCCCGATGCAGTGAAGGGGCTCCCGCTGCCAGCGTCACTGAAGGAATACCTGCTGCTCTTAGAGTAGCCTGGAGGAGGCAGTTCTGCCGCCATGCAGACAGCTCAGGGTGAGGGTTTCTTTGAATACTGTCTATTTGTTGTGGAACACGGAAAAAGCTTGTTCTATTGCGTGGTTTATAGATTCTGGAGCAACACATCACATGAGTAATGTATGTACCACCTCCCCTCCCATACCTAGCAACTAAACCATACCAAAAAAAAAAAAAAAAAAAAATCACCTCACTTCTGTTTGCTGTTTTATTGCTGAGTTGCCTTTCTCAGCCCTGCAAAGTAGCTGGCAATGTAAGTAAACTTCCCTAGGGAGATGGAAAGTACTCAAAGTGTACGCTTTTGCTTGGGCCAGGGTTTAGCATTTTGAAAGAGTTCCTTCTAAAAGGTTTGAGTTGATCTGAAGTTTAAGAAAAATCACAATTTCAATTAACAAGAATTATGTCCCAAGGATAAATGCTTGAACTTCAGATGGGGTGTAGACTCAGAAGTGGGCATTGGGAAGGACTGACTCCTTCCTCCTCACAGAAGGAGCAACTGGCTTTGCCTGTGAGCTAGTTGTCCCACAGTGTGACTTCACAGGGGAGTGGGGTTTCTTGCTGCTGAGGAGACAGATTCAGGATTCTCAGCAGTCCGAGGATTTCCAGGCCAGTCTTCTAGTTACTCTTTCCTGGAAAACTCCTTTGCACCAATGAGCTGAGCATGAGTTCCCTGCACCTCAGACAAAGGTGTCTCTCTAGCAAGGGAGGGTAGGCAGCACCGCCTTTTCCATGGAGCTCCATTCCCTAAGGGTTTGGAGTTGTTGGCTTTTTCCCCCCTACTCTTGGAACTTTGCTTTTTATTGAGCTAGAAAATGGTAGGGGAAGTGGAGCTGGGAACAGAATATAAAAGAGTTCCTTTGGGATTGGCCCGCCTACCTAAGAAGGCCTGTTTCAGCGAACAGTGTTCCGTGTTCTTAAACTGGATGGAGTTGATTTTGCCCTTGTCATCTGTATGCAAGTTTGGAAAGCACTTTTTAAAAAGCTGGCTGGAGACTACACCCAAATGAATAGGACCTTCTGAGCAGCTAACCCAAAAAGTATGCCTGCCTTTGTCCTTCACTGTTGCTGGGGTTTGCCCATTTGAAAAAAATAAATAATTCTAAAAGCAAATTTGGCAACTTCCAGTTTCTACTTTTCTCTGCTTCCTCTCCTACCCACTTATAAGAAATAGCTTGGCTCTTCAGCGGACCTTTCCTCCTGCAAGTGGCTCTGCGCATGGGTGAACAGGAAAGCTAGGGCATGTACTTAAAAAGCTTCCGCCTCCCTCATCTTCCCCAGATGTGAAATACCCGCTTTGATCTTTAGCCTCAGCTTCAGAGTGTAGCTCAGTGATGATAGCACATGACCCACATGCTCAAGTCCCTAGGTTCACTGACCAGCAAAAAAAACGAAACTAGAGAGATGGCGCAGCTGTGGAGGACTGGGGTCCAGCTCCCAGCACCCACATGGAAGCTCACAACCATCTGTGACTCCAGATCCAGGGGTCTGATCTCTACAGGCTGCTATCTGCAAGTGGTACACTTAAACTCATGTAGGCAAACACATCCATAAAGTAAATGTTTTAAATGAAAAATGTTACGAATTAAGTCTCTAAGGAATCTTTAAAAACACTAAGGCCAGGATTTCACACACAAACCCCTACCTGTACTGCTTGGGATTTCTTGAGTTAAGGGCTGGGTTGATTTTAGAGGCTTCTGCAGTGTAGCCAGGAGCGAGATCCATGACTGTAGGCTGTGGCTCGCAGCCCAGCAGTTACTAAAGGCCATGCAGGGAGGGAGATTAAAGCTAACACCTGAACCCTGTCCACCAAGGCTGAACTGGGTCAGAATGGAACTGGGCATCAGCATTCTTGGGTTTTTGTCCTGTTTTTTAGACAGGTTTCTCTCTGCCTGTGTAGCCTTAGCTGTCCTGGTGCTTGCTCTGTAGACCAAGCTGGCCTCGAACTCACAGCGATCTGCCCACATCTGTCTCCCTGAATGGTTCAAAAGTCATGCACCACCACCACCTGGCAGCCAGGCTAACAGTGCTGTTCAGCTGGGCCTGTGAGCCATGCTGCAGATGCCCTTCCGTTTCTCACCAGTGACACCTATGATATTTGGGTTACCCATTTTCTTAGTCGCCTCATAATTACAGTTGGTGACTAGTAACACACCCAGCCACCCAACAGATGGAATGTACTTCATAGGTTATTTTTCCTTTTAAGGGGTCTTTGTTTACATTTTTTTTTTTCAGATTTCTTTGTGATCCTAAAATACTACTCTTTTTGAAGTGCCATTTTTCTTGTGATTCGTTTTCCACCTGTCCTTTCTCTTTCCACCATTTTCTCAAAGAAACAAGTGCTTGGATTAATAAGGGGAAGGAGCCTGTGAAACAGTGGCAGTTGGTACTTGTGTCCTGGTGTGTGGCTCTCCTTCCCCCTCCTTTTGTAGGCTGCATGGCTCTTTGGGTTTGGGTAGCATGGTAAGGCGCAGAAGGGTTTGACTGGGACCAGAGAGGTGGTGCTGCAGCTAAGGGCGCTGTTGCTTTTGCAGAGAGAGGCCCAGGGCTCAGTTCCCAGAACCCACAGGTTCCAGGGTATCTGACACCCTATTCTGACCTCTGTGGGCATCAGGCAGGCATGTGGTGCACATACAGACAAGCAGAAAAACACCATATGCACTACACATAAAGTAAAATAAGTCTTTTAGAAATACTATATTTTGAGATAAGGTTTCTCTGTGTAGCCCTGGCTGTCCTGGAACAAACTCTGTAGAACAACCTGGCTTTGAACTCACACAAATCTGCCTGCCTTTGTCTCCTGAGTGCTTGGATTAAAGGCATGCACCACCACACCTGGCTATAAAAAAAAAAAAAATTTTTTTTTTTTTTTTTTTTAAAGATCAGTTTGACTCCCAGTTTACTTAGACTCTAAAACCTAGGAGACATTAATCACTCAGACAGTGTCCTCATCTCTGAAGAATTGTCAGCACGCCCCTCATAAAGCTATTTTTGGGATTCAATGGTAACGTGTAGAATGCCTAACACAGCACTTGGTGTTTTATGTTAATTTCTCTGGCCTTTAAAGAACGCCAGCAAGCACTGGGCTGCCTTGACTTCCGACTCTGGCCGTAGCCTGTTTAGAACTGCCGTGAAGCTGTAAAGTAGGACACAGGCAGCCAGAGCCCTGCCGCAATGCTGCGAGTCTCCTCCTGCGTCAGCAGGCAAGAAGTGAGCTCTGGGCTGGGAGGAAGAGGCATGTGTGTGACTGAGAGTCACAGTTGGCTGTGTGGAGGCTAATCTTCAAATTAAAAATAGCACGCTCTCCTGTCAACCTGGGGTACGGTTTACAGGCTCATCCTGAGGCTCAGCTGCAGTGGACACTTCAGTGCTGTGGAACAAGACAGATTTCAACTGAGTAAGATTTCCAAACAGCCCACCAACACAGCCCAGAACTTGGTCTCTCTGTCATCCAGACTTCCAAGATAAACATGGCTTTCCCATGAAGGAAGTTTCAGATGGAGTCTGGCTTTCATCTAGAAAGGGCTGGAAAGAATGCTGAGCTCAGCAGAGATTGTCGGATGGCTAGAAAAAAGTGAACCTGGGTAATGGGTATATGACCAAGAAATAAACCGTAATTTCCTGCTCGGAGACAGGCTCACCATCTTGGCTGCAGAGCATGACAGAGAGACTAGTGGGGCATGGGCCTGAGGGCCAGTACCATGTGTTCTGGGTGTACCAAGAGATGCTACACTGTTCACTGTATACACCAAGAGATGGCTAAAAAAACAAACAAGAAACCCCAACAAGCAGAAGTGCGCGTGACAGTCACATGTGCTGTTCTCTCAGGAGTTCTGTCCAGGTGCAGACACAGGGCCGATACCACTACACCCTACCTGTGGAGAGAAGAGCATGAGCAGTCGGATCGCCATGAGTTCGAGGCCAGCCTGGTCTACAAAGTTGAGTCCAGGACAGCCAAGGCTAACACAGAGAGACCCTGTCTTGAAAAACCAAAAATAAAGAAATAACAAGAGCAGCCCAAAGCACAGTGACCAGCTGGCATTTATTAGTACAGTTAAACTTCATCACTGTGGTAAAAGTAAAGGGATCTAAAACTCCTTGTTATCACAAAGAAATAAATAAAGCTTACTTTTAGGAGAACTCTGAGCAGCTGGCGTCTAGCGGTACACTAGAGGAGTCCAGCCCGGGTGACAGCTGAAGCTGGGGTACAAGGAGTGGTGAACTACCTAGGAGAGTCCCTCACTGCCCGTCCCCCAGCTCCTGGCCACAGCTGATCCTGGCTGCAGGCACACAGTACGAGGGAACCTAGAAGGGTAGAGGCTACAACACTGAAAAATCATGGGCTTAGATCGAGCAGGGCAGGAGCTGGCCATGACCGGATATTTCCCCTCACTCCAGAGAGGTCTAGACAGCAGCTTCACCAGACCGCTTCCTGGAAATGTGCTCCAGGTGGGCGTGGTCAGAGGTGTCCAAGTCAATCTCGTACTTGGCCAGGATTTTGAGGATTGGCCTCAGCTTCAGCCACCACTGTTCTTTGGGGATTCGGTGCCTACAGAGAAATGGAGTAATGGTGGTGTGGTGTCATTGTACCCCAGCGAACTTCTGCCAAAGGCTAGTGGGAAGAAGTAGGTGAAAGGGGCTGGGTCGAGGGCATGGACACCCACAGCTGTTACTACAGAAAGAAAAGCATTGAGACAATGAACAGGCTATATGGAAGGCAGGGCTTGATGGCTAGCAGCAGGGGAGAGCCATTCTAGAATGTAACGACTTACTCAAAATCTGTCTGGTCCTTTAGCTCAGTCACTGGCTGAAAGACCAGGGCCCTCTTACGCATCCCCAGAACGCAACCTGAGTCCGGAGTATTGGCAAAGATTCGTCCTGGAATAAAGGATGGTCAATTAGTCTCTCCTTTGGTCTCTGTGGAGGGGGCTCACCCTCCCACCCCACGTACCATTGCGGTAGCTCTCTTTGATTTTCCCAGACATCCAATTCATAGCCTTGGCACCCATCTTAGTGGCAAAATTCCTGTCAAAGGGAGTTGGGCTTCCACCCTGAGGGGGGAAAATCAGAAAAATTAAAGGGAAAAATCCTAATCAAGTCCAGAGATCTAAATATACAGGAAGAATGGGTCCTGGATTTATAGGGCCATGAAAGTACACTCAGAGACAGTGAAGGGAGCCAGGGGAGCTAGCTGTGCTCAAATGCAGAGGCACTCAGTCAAGGGACTTGGTAATCACACAGCTCTCTTCACATCACCACTGTCAGATCCCGTTTCAGTCTCGCTGCCTACTTTTCAGTGTGACAGCTGGGCAGTCACCATCGTCACTGATACCGAAATGTCCTCTGTAACACAACCTAGCTGCTCCAGGGAGAACCTCAGAATACTATGTCAGGTTTTCTATGAACTAAGAGAAAGCAGGTAGACAAGCGGGAAAAGGACATGGGGATATATTAGTGGAGATAGGAGCCAATGCTACCAACTACCTACACGTGCTCATCAGACTCAGGGAAGGAGAAGAGGTGGTGGGGAAAGCATCTTAACCAGGCCGACTTGGCTCTAGTTCACATTTGGTAAGAGACCCTGAAAATGTTTTTCTCTCTGGACCCCATTTTCCTCATCACAATCACTGGTTCTCAACTACAGATCCTCCAGGGGCTGTGTTCAGAGATGTTTTGTTAAAATTGAGGGCGAAGGCGGGGAAGTATGACTAACTGGAACGCTGCTTAGCTCCTGCAATGCACAGAGCAGCCACCTAGCAGCAAAGAACTAAGCATGCCCCAATGGCAACGGTGCCAAGGCTGAGGAACTCTGCCCTAAGCAAAGAGGATGGTCAATATCTCTAGGGCCACGTGGTGATTTGAATAAGAATGGCCCCATAGGCTCATATATTTAAACGATCCATCACCAGGGAGTGGTACTATTAGAAAGGATTAGAAGGATTAGAGGGTGTGGCCTTGTTGGAGGAAGTCTGTCACTGTGGGTGGGCTTTGAGTTTCAAAAACCCGAGCCACGCCTTGTGTCAAGTGTCATTCTCTATTTCAGCCTTCAGTCTAGGATGTAACACTCAGCTACCACTGTGGCATGTGCCGTGCCTGCTGCCATGTGTGCAGCCACGTTCCCTGCCATGGTGATAATGAACTAAGCCTCTGAAACCACAAGCAAGCCACTCATTAAATTCTTTCATTTAGGAGACTTGCCTTGGTCATGGTGACTAAATGACTAAGACGGGCTGTGTCTAAGACAAAGTTGTTTTGATGTTATGACCCAACTTTGTCCCATGGTGACAGTGAGGCCTCAGTTGACTGGAGAAAGCCAGTGGGAGCCTGTATTGCTGTTGGGGGCTCTGGGTAACTAGTAAAGGCATGACTCAGGTGTCCCCTACCTGCTGCATGTGGCCAAGCACATTTTTCCTGCTGTCGAAGATGCCTTTCCCCTCTTCAGAGTACAGGTTGAAAATGAAGTCAGTGGTGTAGTTTTCATTGCATTTCTCATTCCTGCCAGGGAAGCCAGAAGCCCCGGTCCATCCT
>OU015748.1:121183057-121213884 GCA_907169655.1 Acomys percivali | reverse complement strand
GGAGCCAGACGCCCCGGTCCATCCTTACCCCCACCAGGGGAGCCAGAAGCCTATGACTCCAACTTCATCCCAGCCCTCTGCTTTCATAGGCTATTTTACCTCCTCCCATGGCTCAGGGTTTAGGTTCCTCCCTTCCTGTCCCCTTCTATATCAGATTCCTCAGGTGTCCCCACCACAGGTCCATCCGTGGACCAAGGCCATACTGACTACTCTCTTCTTAGCTTGGGAGCAAGCTGTTTGGACGGTACCTCAACACCAAGCCTCTTTTCACCGTGGTTTTCATCTTCTGCACCAGGTGTTCAACATTCACCTGGAAGCGACACAGTGGATCCTAAGGTTAGCTGGGATTGGTCAGGGTGGACAAACATGCTTGTCCCTCCTCTACAGCAAGCCTTTCCAGGAGGGGACAGGGCATGGGAGTGAAGTTGTTCACAAGCCTGGGCTTGAACTGGGGCCGTGTCCCTTAAGAAGTTTAGCGCCAGTGAGACTTAGGAAGACCCACACTGAGACAGGCAGATCTGAGAGTGAGCGGCAGAGAAGCCTCTGTGATCGTCCTTTCAGCCTCCCGCTCTCCCCGCTCTCTGCCCAGGAGCTTCTGGCTCCCCTCCCCTCTGCTCCGAGAACTGGCTGCTCAGCGTGTGGTTTTACACTTGTGACATGGGCTGCTTGTACGCAAAGCAGTGATTCTGCTATTAGGGGTGCGCACCCTCAGTTGAGCTTCGAGGTAGGCATGAAAACAAGAGTGCCACTCTGCTTGTGGCAGGGATTGGCTGGGATCCTGAGCTAGGAGTTCCCTCGAGCTGCTGCTAAATCTCCACCCTGTAGCTTTCTTCTTTACTGAACTCAAAACCAGAAAAATAGTGTTCATTGGATCCCCTCTGTGAGATATGAGATGAGTCCGGCCTAGAGGTGAAGGCATAGTTCCCTCAGAACTGAAATGGCACCAAGAGAAATCAGGGGAGAAGACATAATAATCTGGGGAGAAGCATTTAAACTACAAGCTTTCTGAAGAGTTTTGACGGTTAAGCGCGTTAACCCTTTCCCACCTATAATATGGAAGCGATAGCTTTCCTGCCTGTGGTGAAGATAAAATACAACCTATAACCAAAGGCTTAGCGACAAGCTACCTAACAAAACGCAATCCCCAAATAGTACGTGTCATGTACGAGACTACTGGAGAATGACCGCAAGGAGCCCTTCTGGTCTTCATGAGGCCCGGCCCAGCAGCCCCTCCTCCCCTTGAACTCTCACAGCGTTAGTGACCATGGGGACACTCGGGAGAGAGACACCTGGCAGGCTCTGGCGGCCATCTACCTGTAGATCTCGAATGGTGAAGGGCTCCTCAAAGATGTAGGCCGCATCAGCCCCAGCCGCCAGCCCTGCCATGGTGGCCAGGTAACCACAGTAGCCGCCCATCGTCTCAATGATGAACACGCGGCGCTTGGTGCCCGCAGCGGACTGCTTGATCCGGTCGCAAGTCTGTAAAGACAACGGGCCATGGGAAGATAGGGTCAGAGGTCAGACTCTGTGTTCTTCTTCAGCTTTTATCATTAACTCAACTACAGAGCTATGTCCTTCTATGCCAGTGAGACCCCTGGACCTCACCAAGGTCCTGCATTTATAGAGGGGACTACATTCTAGAACTTCCCTCCCGGGAAGAAAGCTGTTCCTGTCTTTAATGTTGTTCAGAATAGGGATATTAAACTGTATAACCTCAGAGGACAGACGAAACAAACACCAGGCCCTTTGATGACGATGGGTTATCTCTAGGTGGGAAGAAAGCATAGCCCAGGTGCCTGGGCTGGACCGAGACTTTCTCACACGCTGCTATAAAGAAAGAGGCTCACTTTCCATGACCAGGACAACAATCTAGACTGAGTGCGTTGGGGGCTAGGGGTGGCAGGCTCACCGTGCAGATGGTGTTCAGTGCGGTGTCAGCCCCAATGCTGAAGTCCGACCCGGGGACATTATTGGAGACAGTGGCAGGAATGACCACAAACGGGATGCAGAGCTCATCAAACTGCTTCCTGCCCTCCATCAGCTCCAAGCCCCCTGTGTAAGCCTGGAAAGAGGGGCCGCGGGGCAGGTGTGAGACGAAAGGGGAGGTGGGGGGGGGGAGGAGAGGGAATGGCGGGGCACTCACTTCAAAGCCCCCAATGATGACGAGGCCCTGAATGTTAAATTTAGTTATGTTGGCACTGATCTGCTCGAAGTTCTTCTTGGGTAGAGTCCTAGATGACCAGCGGCAGGGAGCAGAAAATTGAGGGTGAGACAGCAAGACAGAAGGAGAGAAAAGAATTAGAACGTGAGTCGGTGGCGGCGGTGGCGGTGGTGGCGCACGCCTTTAATCCCAGCACTCGGGAGGCAGAGGCAGGCAGATCTCTGGGTTTGAGGCCAGCCTGGTCTACAGAGTGAGTTCCAGAACAGCCAGGGCTACCTGTCCTCAAAACCCTGTCCCCAAAACCGAAACAAACCACAGTAAGAACGTGCTTCCTTTAATGTCTGGACCTGCAGCACCATCTGCCTCCCCCACCCCTGCAACACACACACACTCTCACACCATTCTAGGTACACAGTGGGTGTCTAAGTGGCCAGATCTGCTACATGAAGATACTATGAGTTTGAAGAGTGGTACCCATAGGACCTGACATAATGGATTGACGCCCACATCCAAAAGTATCTTGAAAGGGTAACTGCTTGGGGATGCTCCCACAGCGCCATTTACCTCTTAGTGCCAAGTTTGGAGCCCCCTTGACCAGTCCAGCCTCCAACATAGCTCCAGCCAGCTTCTTCAATCTGCAGGGGAAAGCCACACAGTTCTGCATCGTGGTCCGGGGACGAGGAAGCTCATGTGTGACAAAGGCCACCTCTTGAGCTCTGACCCTTCAGAGTTCCCCTAGGTTGGAAGATGCCCCAGATGCTGGCCTCCACCTTTCTGACTCATTCGGGAGCAGCAGACGCTGTGCTGAGCTCGGGACAGAGAAATAAATGGATGTGATGTTTGGAAAGGTTTGTCCCATACGCCAAAATTAACTGTGCTTCCCGGAGAGAAGTTAGTGTGGCAAGGAGGCAGAGACGATGGACTGGTCACCCCTATGCTGCCCTTCCATGGCCCCATACTGCACGTGCATCTACTACCTCTGTGTGTCCGTACCTGACCTTTGGCCAGTCCCTCAAAGCCATCGTGCACGACCAGTACTCGGTTGCCCTGGATGAGCGCGATCCTCACGGTAGAGCGAACTGCAGCGTTCATGCCTGCAGCTGGGGCCCCCACATTCATCACAGCCACTGTGTGCAACCCGCCCTGTTCAGGAGGAAGCCCGGAGAAAAGGAAGGGAGAGACACCCCCAGAGGGGAGGTCACCCCCAGAGGGGAGGTCACCAAGAGAGGCAGATCTCTGAGCCCCTGGGGATGTGTGTGACAAGAGACTCCCCCAGGGAATGCTAGCACAGGGCCCGGGGCTCTACCCTACAGAAACAAAGTTCTTTACCACAAAGTGACACACAAGCCAGCGTCATCATCACATAACAGACAACAGGCCTTGTGGAACGTTTCCCAAAGTGTGGTCCTTGAGCCACTTGCATCCTACTTGACCTGAGCAGCTTATTAGATGGCACATTCCTGTGTCTGCTGGGGATGGGGCCCAGGAATCTGCATACTTCATAAGCATCCCAGATAATTCTAATCAATAGTAAACACTGATAACTGCTCTTTCAAGGGAACGGGGGGAGGGGGGCTGGGGCAGATCTGCGGGTGACTATACCCACAGGATCAAAAGCCCTCTCTCCTGTTTCTTCATGCGCTCTTGCCAACCCTCAACTGGGTGTGAGTCTAGGGTTCTCTACACAGGACAAAGTAAAAGCTTGGAACTGGTATCTGGGGTGGCTCGCAGAAAGTCGTCGTGCAGGGTCAGGGTCCCAGCACTGAGGAAGACTGGGGACAAAGACGTGGCTAAGGTGGTGTGGACTGTGGGCAGCACTTCATAAAGAGAGACTGAGAAAGGGGAAGGGCAGACCGGCTGTACCTTAGAGACAGGGGGTCTGACGTGAGCTAGAAGCTTGTACACCTCCCAGTTGTTCATGAAACTCCTATAAAAGTACAAAGAGAACAGTGTCGTCAGGCCGCTCCTCACGGCAAGCAGCCACAGGAATCTATCTGGGTCAGGAGCTGGGTCACAATGGATTTCCAGAGGGTAAACCCCTGAGGAGCTAACCAGCAGAGGAGGGACTACGCAGGGCCTTGCGGGGGAGGGGAGGGCATTCATTCGTCAAACACCCCTGAGTGTGTATGTCCCAGGTGCTGGGCTTGGCATATGAGGCAGTGCCTTGCTTAGCAACACCTAGTACCTAGCTGAGGTCACCTCTAGAAGTAACGGACTAGAATAAAAGGCTCTTTCCGAGCAGAGTGCCCCTGGACCAACTGAGTGTCTTGGGCACCTCACAACTGATTTCCTTGGGGAAGAAATCGTCACAGACAATAATCAGAAATGGCAGCTGATGTCTGGGGCCTAGAGTGATGCGGCTTCTGCCTTCACTCTGGTATTTGCTATAGTTAGCCAGTGCCTGGTGGCTTTCTCACCGGCCTCTCAGCTTCATGGCTTCATCGAATCTCTTCTCATCCATAGCCTTGGTCACGTCTTTGGTCTAAGGGAGGAACACAGCGAGAGTCACAATTCCCAGGCATGGTTCTGCGTGACCGCGTCTCCTGTGACAGGACCCCGCTCCTACGCTGCCCCTTCCCCATGTCCCCAGGCTATCCAGAAATATCTTGCTTTTTAACCTTTTCTGAGTAACAGGCAGCAGAAAGGGGACTAGATTAGAATTCTGGGGCAGTGAAGGAATGCCCACAGGGTGTGGAGCTTCTTCCCCGCTACACTCGGGTCCCCGCCTGGCCTTGGGACTACCAAGGAAATGAAGGGTCCCTGCCACATGCTGCTCAGTGGCTGACTCTACTCAGGCTCTTTGTGGATGAAGTCTCAAGCATGGCTGCAGGTTACTGGGCTTCTCGAGTGTCAGAGAGACACAGGCCCCAAAATAAGGGAAACTCAGACTGCCCCAACCATCAGGACCAATGCTCTAGTTGTGGTACCAAAGGAGTGGCTATCCTAGAGCAGAGACGCTAACGTCTTCCAGATGCTGTGTCAGACGCATCACAGCTTTCCTCCAGCCTGCATCAGCCTGGAGGTGAGTGGTGGTTGCCTGATGGTGATTTAGAGACACACATTTGAAGTAGATGTCACTTAAAGATAAGAGGTAACTGGCCAGCTACCAGTCAAGTCTAAGCATTCCCCACGTCGTAGGATCTCATTCACACCTTGCTACGTAACTGTGTGAAAAAGGACAGAGGCTGGCGCTTACAGAATATTACAGACTGCGTGGCCCTTCCACCTTCCTTGGAAATACTTTGCAGGTAGGGAACTGATGCTGAGCGGAGGGCATGGCTCTTGGACTGAGAGGGACAGCAGCCCGTGGTGCTCTTTTCCTGTATGTCTCTTTGTTTGTTTGGGGTTTTTGTTTTTCTTTCCCTTTTTTATTTAGTTAATTTATTCCGATTACATCTCAATTGTTTTCTCTTGTATGTCTCTTACTGCACTGTCCTGCCTTTGCATTTTTCCCCTCCTGGGACCACAGACATTGCTCCCATGGGGCCAGTACTCACCACCTGCACACACTCCATGAGGGGCAGGCGCACAGCCTGGTTACCAGAGAGGCTCACCACACAGGCTGGGGTGTCTGGGGTCCCCTCCAAAAGTGCCATTACTGCTTCCACACCCATCCTGCTGCCCTGCAGGAGTCATGGAACAAAGGATTGGTTTAGACCTCCCTCTTTGGCTTGGCTAAGAGCCAGGATGCTCAGGACCCTTTCCGAATCCTAGGGCTGGGTTCCATATTGAGAGGCTGTGCCCAGGTACCTGCTTTACCTCCCTACCCAGACCCCATCTAAGGCTCGATGGCTCTCTGCCCTCTTGTCACCAGACCTCTAAGGTTTGTACTCGGTTCCGGAGAAGCTTGTCCATGTCATGTTGTGGCCTAGAAGCTGCTAGAACACAGCACAACTAGTGACATGAGCCCGGCAGAAGTAGGACAGCAAGGCTGGGGGCTTGCAAGGCATGGGGACCTGTCAGGACCCTGTGACTTACCAGTATCCGGTCAAAGGCCGATGGTGTCCCACCCCGCTGTACATGTCCCAGGACAGTGACCCTCGTGTCATATCCAAGGCGCTTTACCACTAGCTAAAAGGACCAAGAAAAGGAAGCACAAGGTCAAAGGCAGCAGGAAATAAGCAGAGGCTTACTTAAGGTAACTACAACGACAGTGTTTCATCTTGTGGTGTCTCCTAGTGGGAGAAAATCAAGGCAGAAGGACCGCGAGGAGATGCAGGGTCATGACTCAGAAGCCACCAAGGGGACGGCCAAGGGCGCTGGGCAATACGGCATCACACTAACATTCTTGATATCCTCTGAGGTGATTGGTTTCCCATTCTTGTCAATTGCACCCTCAGCAACAATGATGATGTTGAGGCGAGAACCACGGGTCCTTGTCTGGTCAAGAGCGAGAGAGAGAAAGTGGTTAATGGGATTAAACAGATGCGGTAGGAAATCAAATCGCCCATGAAATAGGGTAAGGGGTTTTGTTCAAGTGCCAGTACCTCGCTGAGCCGACGACAAAGGTGTTCCTCCCAATCGTCATCTGGTGGACACTCAGGGATGAAAACCCAATCAGCCCCACAGGACAGAGAGGTGACAAGGGCCAGGTATCTGGGACGAGAGCCAGAAGCACAGACTAGGAACCTTTATAGTCCACAAACAGCCTGTCATGCCCAGCAAGACCTCCTAGTCCCCGTGGTTGATGAAAGATACAGGGGCCATGCATTTTATTCCTGAGACGGGTGAGCACTAGGGCTGTTGACGAGGCACTCTCCTTGGAGATCGCCACTACAGGCTTCCCAGCTCCGAGACTGTCCATCATTTCACATGGACCTGAGCGTGTGTCTGTCCGTATGTGCATATGAGTAGGTAAGGGAGATGGCGCAGACACAGGAGAGGGTTGCGTCTTCTAGCATGACTTCCAGACCCTACTGTCCCAGAGACCACACCAGACTCTCTGGGAAGAGGAAAGGGCCGTCTCTAGGTCAGTGGACCACAGGAGACAGGGCGGCGAGCTTACCCGCAGTGGCGTCCCATCACTTCTAATACGAAGGTCCTCTGGTGGCTGCAAGAGAAAGATGGGACTTACAGCCTGCATGTTCCTGTGGCCAGGACCAAGACCACACCATCCACACCTAGGTCCCCTGGCCTCAGGGAGATGTGCTTATGTTGCTAGCCATCCAGTAGGTTTCTGAAAAAACTATGATGACACGGGAGAAGTAGTTTAGCTTCCTAGGGTGGTAAGAAGACCCCATTGCAGAAAAGGGCGAATCCCCAAAGCAGAGAGAAATAGGAAAGACATGGATACAGGATGAGGTGAACCTGCAAGATTACCTGGATAAATTGCCTTCCTGTTTCCTCCACTGACCCTCTGCCCCACCTCTTTACTTCTGAGCAACAGTGCTATGGCATCCACACAGCTGGAGAGAGGGGCATCACAGACCCTGAGCTCCCCGCATCTGCTTTAGTCTGGACCACAACCACATAAGACACCAGTTCTCAACCTGCGGGTCGTGACCCCTTTGGGGGTCACATACCAGATATCCTACACATCAGATATTTATTCACAATTCACAACGGTAGCAAAATTACAGTTATGATGTAGCAACAAAATAATCTTGTGGTTGGAGGTCACCACAACATGAGGACTGTATTAAAGTGTTGCAGCATTGGGGAGGTTGAGAACCGATGACATAAGAGGTCACAGATATTCAGGACCCCAGAGCAACATGCCTGAGAAGCAGGCACAAACAGACTGGAGAGCGGCAAAAGGCATCTTCAGTGCTCCAGGGTGAGTCTCAGAAAAGCCATCACAGTGGCTGTAAATGAAATGTTTTCATTCTCACCGGCTCTTGTCTGGCCTCGAGTCTGCTCTTCTACTGCCTCCCTGCTAGGTGCCCTTACCTCTGAGCGGTGGTGGTGATGGCGTCGACGATCTCTACAATCCGGTGCAGGGCAGAGTCGGTACCAATGGTCATATCAGTACCACAGAAGTCATTGTCGATGGAGCCAACCAGGCCCACGATGTTCAGGAAGCTGGACTTTGTAGCCTCCTCGGCTGTGATCTTTCCTGTTAGGGGAGCAAACCAGAGGCCAGCAGGTGAGGAATCCTGCACACGTACAGAATGGATTACTAGAGAGGCTGTAAGCAATGATAGGAAGGACGGCAAAGGTGGCTCCTTCGTGTGTGGTAAACATTTTCCTCTGATGGGAGGTAAAAGTGCGTGTACAACACACGTGTGTATACGCTGTTGCTTGAAAAGTGATACTGATGAAAATGTCTTACCCTCTTTCTGGAGGTCGCTCAGCAAGTCGCTCCACTCTGACCGGAAAGTGTCAGCCCCAGTGAGGCTGCCATCGCCTCCGATGACACACAGATTGGTGATCCCCCGCTTCACCAGGTTGTGGGCGGCTCGGAGTCGGCCTTCTCTCTCCCGGAAGTCCTTGCATCGGGCACTTCCGATCACCGTGCCTCCCTTTATAGGGGAGGTAGAAGGCAGGTTTTCAGATGGCACAGCCAAATTTGGGCTCAACATGCCAAGATGTCCCCATTCCAACCCAGTGACAGACCTGTGCCACTCCCTGAAGTTCTCTGACATCCCTAGGTCACTCGTCCCTTATAGAGGAAAAGAGAATGACGCTGGATGTCACAGTGCCACCCCCATATTCTGTCACCTATCCTAGGAGATCACTAAGATCAACTATTTCATTGATTTTTTTTTTTTTTGGTTTTTCGAGACAGGGTTTCTCTGTGTAGCCCTGGCTGTCCTGGACCCGCTTTGTAGACCAGGCTGGCCTCGAACTCACAGCGATCCACCTGCCTCTGCCTCCCGAGTGCTGGGATTATAGGCGTGCGCCACCACGCCCAGCTTCATTGATGATTTTACCATCAAAGTAATCATATTCAAAAGAATTTGTGTAAACGTTAGTTTCTATTCTAGAATTAGCACCCTGAGTCCAATCTTTGGATTTTCCTTAGTGCCTGGTACTAGCAGATTATATGTGAACTACTTTAAGGATACTTGGCAATATCTCTTCCTCTCTAACTCAATTCTACCTAAGATTATCCAGACACTGTCAACTTGTTTCCCTTAGTTCCTTGGGATCTATGTTGTTAGTGGCAGAAGCCACAACATTCATTTATTTATGGGGGAAGTGGGAGGGAGCTCTGTGTGTACGAAGTCTTGATTTCTATGGATTTAGAGATCCTCCAAGAGGTAAGTATATTTAAGGGTTTTCATAAGCAATAGGTGCTCCTGGGCATTCATGACTCTAGGGGAGGAAGAACCAGTGGATATCTGTGAGTTCAAGGCCAGCCTGGTCTACAAAGCAAATTCAGGACAGCCAAGGCTACACAGAGAAATCCTGTCTTAAAAAACCAAAACCAAACCAAACCAAAACAAAACAAAGTGGCTTCCTGTTGGAGGTTGGTCTGGTCTGCCCAAATGAGCAGACTCATATACCCAAATTGTTTGTAACCTTGCCTAAGAACTTATTCCTGTTTGGTCAATAAAAAGCCATCACACCTGGGCAGGGCAATGGGACAGGCCTGGCTAAGATTCAAGGGCTTTGGGGGACAGAGACTGGAAGAGGAGAGGAGGAAGGAGGAAGGCTGTTGCCATGAGTTAGGTGGAGGAAGAAGCACATGGCCGCCATGAATGGAGATTTGTTCCAGATGACACTAATGAACAAGTATTTGGGATATGGATGGGAGGTAGTTTGATAAAAATTAGAATCAGATGGCATGGGATTGGGGCCCGGTATAGGATACCTGCTCTAATATGGAAGGTAGTTTAGGGGATTAATATCTTCCCTGCCCCAGGTTAACTAAGGCTATTTTAAAATATAACAGGTCTCTGTGTTTCATTGATTGCTATAAGGTTGGAAAATACCACCGTAATAATTATATGGCTGATAACAAACATTTGCTAGGCATTACTTACAATTTAACCACAACAGCTTCCCTTGGCATTTTTAGGGGATTTAGGTAGAGCACGGGACACAGATATAGTTTGTAAACTTCTCACTAGGTCAGCAGATGGTTATAGTTCTCATCTAGCCCGGAGTGGACAGGTCTCAGAAGGACACTTGAACAACACGGAGTAATCACAGAGGCCTGTAGATAGCAAGACCCAACTTCCCCGGGACTCTAAGACCCTGCAAGGCTGTCTCCGTTCCCTCTCCCTTAAATAGCCTGGCTTCGGGCTGTCATAACTCCGTCATGTGAGGACTGGCTGGGTTTAAGTCCGCTTCTGGTTTCAGGCCTCTAAGGTTATGCTCAGAGCCAGACTCACCCCGTGACCCCCGTGCTTATGATGTGCTGGTTGCAAAAGTCTTGCTGTGACCTTTCTATAAAGGGCAAGCCACTCCAGGACCAGCTTCCTACCTGCTTCACCACTTCGAGAAGCCAGGAGGATGTTTTCAAATGCAAAGAGCAAAGGGCAAACACAAACCCTTCTGCTGTCACCAAGACCTTTTCACACTGGGATGCCAGAGCGGGATGAGGCAAGGACGGCACAGGACCCGAGCTCCCTGGAACGTACCAGCTGAAGCATCATGGAAACGCTCTCCCAGGTGGCCTCCCTGATGTGCTCGCCACCATCCACCAGGCCTTGGTAACCCTAAGGGGAGCAGGGGAGCCATTATGCCAAGACCAAGACAGCTTCCCCAGGAAGGGGTTCAAGTCACACCCTCCCAGTAGTGACCCCTGACTGCTGATTAACTGGAATAATCGAGTTAAGGAATCAGTCCAAGGAAGGATGTGTCAACTTTTTTAATGTTCCAGTTTCCCCCATTCTTTTCTTTGGAGACAGGGTCTCTCTGTGTAGCTCTGGCTGGCCTAGAACTCACTATGTAGAGCAGATTGACCTCTGACCCACAGAGCTCCGCCTGCCTCTGCATCCAGAGGCCTGGGACTAAAGGCGTGCGCCATCATGCCTTGCTCTCTCCCACTCTTGGCGTATCAAAATGCCCTTCCATTTTAATTTCTTTTCTCCGCCCCCCCCCCTCATCTTATTTCCTCTAAGATGTTTCCCAGGAGACCTAGGAGACAGCTGGTTTTGATAATCTGAGAGAAAAGGAGGCTGGGAATACTGGAGGAAGAGAAGAAACAGGACTTATAAAACTGCCAAACTTGACAGAAGGGCAAACAGACTGTACAGAAAAAAAGAGTGGGCACAGCCTGAGAGGAACTGGGAAAAGCAGCCAAGGAGCTGGGACCTCAGAAAGCTGGGAAAATTCAGAAACACAGTGAGACTCGGCCTGCATGGGTCTCCCAACTGAGTTATACTAAACATGCTTGAAAGGCCTCCCATGTCAGTTCTTTTGGCTTTAGTTTCCTCTTTTACATTCAACAAGCAATGTGAGAACTCAGCTTGCAGAAATCTGGGTCCCAGCATTGGTGTTGAAGTCAAAGGTGGGACGGAATGTCTCAGTGAGACAGAGAGCCAAGAAAAAGAAAACACAGCAGTGCCGTGAGGAAGAGGGCGGGAGGCAAACCTCATGGACAAAGAAGACGCGGGCGCCCGTGAAGATACCGACTCGAACCACAGCCCTGACGGCAGCATTCATACCTGAGGGGAGGACAAAGTCAGGAGGTTACTCGGCAGCCCGGCAGTCCATGCCAGTGACGTCTGCCGAAGGCCTGCAGCTGGGCCTCTGGCCTGGGCTTGCTCTGACACCAGAATACTCCTCTCACTCCAGTTCTGGTCTCCCCAGTTTCAGTCACTGCAGCCAATGCTAGTGGAGCTCCAGACCTGCACCCACTCCCCCTCCGGCCCGCAGACCCGCACCCACTCCCCCTCCGGCCCGCACCTTTTCTGGGCCTTCTGAGAATAACAACGGTGGCGAAGCAAGCCCTTTCTCAAATGTGTTTTGAGAGTTAGATCCCGCTAGGAGTTGATCAAATATTGTCTCTTTAACCCCTCCTACAATCTGGAGTTTCCACTGTTTGGAAGATTTCAAAATGGAAGCTCAAAGGGGCCAAGGTCGTAAGGCCAATAGCCCCGCCAAGTTCAACTGCGACTCCAGGCCCTCAGTGCCCACGTTAGCACCCTGACTGCTCTCCCACGCCCACTAGCCTCTGTGGCTTCACTAGGTTCCCTTGCTTTCTGCACTCAAGTAGAGACATCCAGCTTTCGGATGCTGTTTGTGGGGAGACATGACTTTTCTACGGCTAAGTGATCTAATGGAACACACGTTGTTTCTAAGTATGTCTATTACAGATGGTGGATTCATGGGGGACACACACACACAGAGCTACCATTTGAATCACCTACATCCCTATGTGTGCCACATGGCTGTGACTCTCTAGCTCCCTCAGTGCCAGGAAGTATTGTGACAGGCTGGAGAGAGAATCAGTGAAGTGTGTGCTTCCCAGCATCCTACTCTGTAATGTCACCAGGGCTCAGGGGGATGTTCACTCATCTCAGAGACAAGTCCGCTTCTAAAACTGCCGTATCCCAGCACTCGGGAGGCAGAGGCAGGCGGATCTCTGAGTTTGAGGCCAATCTGGTCTACAGAGTGAGTTCCAGGACAGCCAGGGCTACACAGAGAGACCCTATCTTAAACCGAACCAAACAAACAGTCTTAGCCAGCCTTTTTCTATTTTTGTTTAAACCTAAAATGTGTCATATGATTCTCGAATCTCACCTGGTAAAAGATCATATGCCAGCGAACACCAGGGCAGCTGTTACTGTTGGGAACATTACTGTTGGGAACCGTGCGGTACAACTGAAAACCAGCGCAAACTAATGAGCAATCAGGGCCACTTAGAATCAGTAAAAACAGGCTTTCCAGGTCTTTCTTTTCCTCTCCTCTGACCTCCTCTCTTGCAGGAGGCCATTGGCTGCTTCACAGTATCTACTATGTAGTTATTAGCTCCAAATTAGAGTGCAGGTGCATTCAGCAGCTGAACAAAGACCAGCAGGGACCCGTCATGCTTCTACACGGTGCTAAGTGCTGCGGATGCAACAGTGAACAGTACAGTCTGGGGCCGTCTCAAGACATGAAATGACAGCGTGGTAAGATGATCCTCGAGGGAAGGTATGTAAAAGCACAGTGTGCACGGAGTGGTCCAGAAATGCAGCACTTGTCCTGAAACCTACATCACAGTTTTCTGTTCTTTTTGTCAGGTAGATAGCTGAGGAGGACTGTTCTGGGTGGTGGTGGGGGGGGGGGGATGAACTGCAGCGGCGGGAGCCAAGAAATAATTTTAGGTAACTCAATATAATAAAAGTAAATAGAATGTGATGAGAAATAACGCGTCAGACCGGGAGGTGCTGTATGCCATATGAAGAAGTCTGGCTTTTATCCTGTAGGTCTGGGTTTGACTGGGGGTCCATGGATGTGTGCTCAGTTTCAGCAAATCCACCTGTTATATATAGCACGTATAGGAAACTATATTAAAGTTTTATGGCCATAGCATTTCTTCTGGGAGAAGATCCACAACTTTCCTGATTCTTAAAGGTTTTTGGTTTTTTTTTTTTTAAACCTCTCTCATACACGAAAATAGCTGCAGATAATCAAGACTCTCTAAGAATTTCAAGAGTTGGGGGACATGGTAAGATCTGCATTGCAGCTTGGAAGGGCTCTGTCAACAGGGTGACAGGCAGCTGGGTAGAGGGGTCACTGGGATTAGGAGGCCTCTGGCGTCCTAGATAAGACACGAGGGGGCCTCACGGGTCAGGGGCATGTGGGAGAAAGGAGATACTGGACAGGAGCCACTCAGGGAACATAGGGCACGGAGATTAGCTGTTACACTGTGAACAAGGAGCTGTGACTGCAGAGCTAGGCAAAGGGTCAGCTAAAGAGCCATTAGCTGAGAGACGCTTGCTTTGGTTTTGGAAGAGAAGGGTGGGGAACGCTACGTTCACATTGGGATGTGCTGAAGTGCAAGCCCTGTGGGACAGCCACGCCAACTCGGAGGAGAAAATGTATATGATCAGAAACTCAAAGGACAAGGGACTGAGCTCTGAGAAGGGACCATGGTTGCTAGTAAACAGCAGGAGAGACACAAGAAAAAACAGGGTTTAGCAAGGACTTGGGAGCCAAAAGAATCATTTTGAAGCCAGGTGTGGTGGCGCACCCTTTAATCCCAGCACTCAGGAGGCAGAGGCAGACGGATCTCTGAGTTCGAAGCCAGCCTGGTCAACAAAGCGAGTCCAGGACAGCCAGGGCTGTTACACAGAGAAACTCTGTCTCGAAAAACAAAAACAAACAAACCAAACCAAACCAAACCAAAAAGAACCATTTTGAAATGTAGAAAAAGTTCCAGATGCATCTAAGATAAGAAGGAAGGCCGGGCTTGTCAGCACAGGTCCCTGTGAGCACAGCTGACTCTCAAAGTCACTTAGGCAAGTCTAAGTGCAGATACGGAGTCAGGATGATTCAGGACAACAACAAAGATCTGCACAAGAGGAGCTGCGCAGAGGCTTGAGGAACTCCAGTGAGTGTGAGGGGACCGTGGGAGACAGGGCAGAGCGCTTGAGGCTTCAGGACAGAGGACTAAAGCCAGCTAGTACAACCACAACAGACCTGAAACTGCAGCTTATTTTCCAGTCTGCAGTACAGCCAATGGGACTCTCTACTGAATCTGCTGCTCTGCACTATTCAGAGGTAATAAGAAGTTTTGCCTGAAATGTACAGGGAGGAGCTCAGTAAAGGTGGGAAGGGCACAACTAAAGAGAGACAAATGCCCTCTAAAAGGTCTCCCTGGTAAAACAAGCAATCACTGGTAGGCAGGGAATGCCCAACCTCGTTTCCCAAGCGGCACAACCCTGCCGGTGTCCAGCGGCCACCTCTCCAGCCTCTAAACTGACTGTTTTCTAATAGGTTTAGGATCCCCTTTGTTCTCCTGTGCACAACCCTAGATGCCCCAAAACACCAGACTGGGGAGTCCCCAAAAGTCTTTGGTCTCTCCTCCCCAACCTCACTGCTAGTCTGGCCCTAAGCCGCTCCTGGCCAGACTTTTCTTGGCTGTTCCATGTTTCCCTAAATAACCCGCTATGAGCAGCTGTATGACTTACTAGAAGCAAGATGAAGGATAAGATTACAGGGAGCGGGCGAGGGAGATTCTGGGGACAACCAGGCTATACGCTTACAGTCTGAAGCAGCCAATGGCCTCTGGGGAGAGGAGCTGAGTCACATGTACGTAGCTCCACAAGACTAGGCAGAAAACGGAAGCTAATAAAACAAAAAACAAAAAATCCACTCTACTGATGATGACCTTGCATTTCTGATCCTTTTGCCTCTACCTCCCCACGCCCAGTATGTGTGGGGTTCCATGCACCCAGGCAAGCACTCCCACCAACCAAATCACAAGGTTCCTGTAGTTGGTCGGTACTGAAAACTTCCTTCCTGAGCTGTGGAAATTTATGACAAATGTTTGCTATGTGTCAATTGTACTTTCTAATGGATGTAGACTGAAAATTATAAACTCTAGTATAACTATCCAGAGAGGCAACAGAATCCCAGTTCTGTACTCCTTTAAAAATAGGATATGCACGCCGTTGAAGCTATGGCCTGGAGACAGAGGGGTAGAGCAGATGGCCAAGCTGCTCTCCAAGGCAGGAAATGTCTGTGTCAGGAGGTTCAGTGAGATATGGATTAGTGGGGCTGGGGCCTTTCCCATTAGAAAACCAGTATGATTTAGTATTCATTCCATCCAACCCAACATTCCAGAATCCCTGACTTTGAGCTCAAGACGTCTAATTCCTGGCCATATTTCTGCTTCAAGAGATTGGCTTTACAGAGCTCAAGGAGCGACAGCCATGGCCTCTGTGGGCTTTGTGGAGGTCAGTTTTGCTCTGCCATGATGCCTGGGGGCCCTTGGGAAAGCGGTGTTCCCGAGCTGCCCTCCTGGGAGGCCCAGCACGCTGTCTGGGGAAGCCACCTCTGTACTGAGAGTCCTCCTTCAGCTGGGATCTCCCAGCAGCACATCAGCTTCTGCTCTGCTTCCTCATTGCCTTAGGATTTCATTTGCTGCCTCTCTTGATCCGTACTGTCATGCACCTAGCTACTATGTGGATTCACAGATGACATTTAATGTAACTATCACACAGTCCCAGAGGCCTTGGCTCTCCTTCCCTGTCTCCTCTTTTCCTTCTTCCTTCCCCTCTCTCTCCCTTCTCTTCTCTCAATCTTCCCTGTCCCCCTGCCCCACGCCGTCTCTTCTTTCCAGAGAAGGTTCTTTTCTTTCATTCTTCTCATATGGTCTCATAGCTTTCTTTCCCTAACCTGACCATCTAAGTATAACAGGGTACAGGATCAGCACTAAAAGACCACAGTACTGGCTAGAGTTCTACCAATGGAGAAGAAGCAATAGTATTTGTGTTAGAAGCATCTCCAGGCACCACCAGGGCTCTGTATTCCTCGGCTGACTACTCAGGCCTCTGTGCCTTGGCCTCCTCACTCAGTTTCTTCACCATTAATTCTGACTTGTTATATAAATATAATTATAGTCAATAAATGTTAAAAATTTAAAGTCTGTTATTTATTTATTTATTTATTTATTTTATTTATTTATTTATTTATTTATTTATTTATTTATTTTCAAGACAGGGTTTCTCTGTGTAGCCTTGGCTGTCCTGGACTTGCTTTATAGACCAGGCTGGCCTCGAACTCACAGAGATCCACCTGCCTCTGCCTCCTGAGTGCTGGGATTAAAGGTGTGTGCCGCCATGCCTGGCTTTGAAGTCTAGTTGTTAAATATGCTAATAGAAAATATCATGGCATAGGGTGTGGGGAAATAACTCAGTCAGCGAGGAGCTCAGAGTCCAGCACCCATGTAAAGCAGGGCACAGTAGCAAGCATCTGTAAGCTCAGTGCTGAAAGTGTGAACACAGGTGGGTCCCTGGAGACGCTGGCCAGCGTGCACTAGCCATGTGAGATGCTTATGTAATCAGTGAACTCGGCTTCTGTGAGAGACCCTGCCTCTAACCAACTAACTAACTAAGGTGGAGAGACACTGAGGAAGACATCCAACATCCAACATTGACCTATAGCTTACACACACACACACACACACACACACACACACACACACACACACACACACCATGAGAACAAATATTCCCTTTTTCACTGATGCATCCTTAGCACCTGCCATTCTGTTTGATCACAGCAGGAATTTTTTATTTATGAACAATCCACTAACTGTACTGTGGCCAGCTACTCTTCTAACTACCATACGTGAGTGAAAGGATCAGGGTTTTCGCTGTTTGTTTTTGAGCATTTTTCTTACGAAGTGTTTTCCGATTGCTCTCACCAGGACTTACCCATTTGTCGCATAAGCAAACGCAGCATGGCTAATGCACACTGGCTTACTTTATTCATGTGCCTGAGTAAGACCCCCAGTGATACACGTGACCTCTCTCAAGGGAAGCCAGCTTCTTCGCAACAAAGATGTGGACAAAGTGAGCGCTTAGTGCAAGGTCTGCGAAGCCTAGGGCCAGAAGCACCAGGTGGAATCTTCCATTTTTTTCTTCTCTCGTCTTTGTCTCCATGCCCTGTCAACCCTTCAGAAAGACCCTTCTCTACTGCACACCACCAACATGAGCGTAAGAAGACACAGGCAGCACGTGTTCTCTCTGCCCATCTCGCCCACGTTTTTTCCCGTATACTTTACTTCTTTGGCTTCTTAGACTCTGCTCAGAGAAAGGTTTCTCTGGCTCCTGCCTCTCGGGCCCACTGGGTCTGCAGTGATTAGCTGATGCTGTTCCCATTGGGGCAGAAGGCAGGGAAGCGGGTGACAGCACCACCTGTGAGTGCCGAGCTCCCCAGGGTGAACACCTGAGGATCCAGCTGGCTTGCCCAATACCAACCACAAGGCTCTTCCCTTTCCCCCCATCCCTCAAGTTTGTGAAATGAATCCATCTATTGCTTTCTCAATACCCATCTCAAATGCTCCCCAATGCTGCTTAAGGACCAATGGCAACGACTTCCAGAGGAGCTCGACAGAAGTACTGTGAATGTTCAGGGAAACCGTAGCAGAGCAAACGATGTCTAAATACACCCAGAGGCTCATGGCAGAAACTTCTAGGAAAACTCAGGATTCAGTTCTAGTCTACAGGTTGAGGGAGTCGAGAAACTCAGGGGTCCCAGCAACCACATATCTGTCCTCTTTTACTTACCTTGGGCATCTCCACCAGAGGTTAGCACGGCGATGGCCTTGCCGACCCCCAGGGTTTTGGCTGCATGATGCTCCTCATGGGTCATGATCCACTCTGGAATTCAAGACAACGGTGAGTTAGGATGCACTGGATCAATGTGCCACTTGCTCAAGAAACGTCTGTCTTAGACTGGCTAGCCACCCAGTCAGACTCTCCCACTAAAGCTGGGCTGTGCAGCCGCAGAGCTTTGGAGGTCTTCCAAAGGAGAGCCACACCCTCTGAGAGACAAGCTAACGTGTCAGAGTAATCCAGACCAGGGCTGCATAAGTCCTGGCTTATCCTTCCCTGTCTCCTCCCACCCCACTGGAACCTGTCAGGCTAAGGTCAAGAGGAAAGGGCACTTGACTTGAAAGAAATGAGAAGGCAAGGGGGAAATCTGAGCGCATCTTGGGATCCTCCCTTTTAATGAAGGGAGGAGGTGCTGCAGAGGGGGCATAAATCAGGGGAGGCTTGAGGTAGAGGCGGAACCGGCAACGAAGAAGTGAGCACTTAGGCACAGGCTGGCTAAGAGTGGAGTTGAGTGATGCAGAACTGAGTAAGCAAGGCTGGGTGACAGGGAGCAAAGACTGGAGTCTGAGGCTATGCAGGCACACTAGGGCCAGACAAACTAATGCTGTCAATCTAAGGAACTGTCAGGGTCTTTCCACAGTGCTGCCCACTCTGCTCAGGCTTTCAGATTTCTGAGCAGCTGCTGAATTCTTCGTCTTAGGCCTTGCCTCTCACATTATAAATGGAACCACAACAAAATTTCTGCCACACGTAGTCATGCGCGACAGACACACAGACACATACCTTGTATTATGAGAAGAGTTTTAGTAGCTTATATATATTATAATTATAACATTACATATGATAATATATCATTATATATTATATATATGGAAATATAACACACAAGACCTATTTTTATATTCTTTTTTAAACATATCTTTTGTTTAAGATTTTATTTATTTATTTATGTATGAGTGCTCTATCTGCATGTACACCATATGTCAGAAGAAGGCATCAGATTCCAGTATAGATGGTTGTGAGCCACCATGTGGTTGCTGGGAATTGAACTCAGGACCTCTGGAAGAACAGAGAGTGTTCTTATCCGCTGAGCCATCTCTCCAGCCCCTACTTTTATATTCTTAAAATGCCAATAGGTTCATCACTCCCTGTTACACAGGCTAAAACCTGTTACTTTAAAATGTATCTCACCTGCCTCTCAGAGTCAAAACTGCCACTAAACCCTATTATCCTCCTTTTTCTCCTCCCTCCCCATCCCCTCTCTTCTATGCTTGCTGCCTCCTTCCACCTGAGTTGTTGTGGCAGGAGCAGAGCTCCCTTCAACCCAGTAGCTTGCACTGCCCTTCTTTGCCTTACTAGAAAGGCAAAGAAAACTTCGTGGGAAGGCTGCAGGCCCCCAAGGCTTTTGTAGAGGGGACTTGTGCAGAGGGACAGCAACTTTATAGGAAGGTTGTGTCTGGCATCTGGGAAAAGCAGGGTAGCTGCTTATAGCAACTAAACCACATAAACATACAAACCTTTGGTGCCAATAGAATACATATGGTGAGATAAACATGAAAAAGACACTACAGCTAGGGACAAAGATTAATGAACATATTACAAAACAGCATTGACAGGTCGAGTCTATTCTCCTTGATTCCAACATTCACAGCCCTTACAATTGAGTCCCTTGCCTACTGCTTCAGCCTTCTCACTACCCCACTACCCATGGATCCTCTGATCTGCTGCATCTGAGCATTCCTTTCCTCAGCCCCACTTTGGTGTCTGTGAGCCTACTGATGCTCGCCCAGTCTAATCTGCCTCTTTCTATCTACCCACCCACCCATCAACCATCCATCCATCCATCCAACTGTCCACCCATCCAACCATCCATCCATCCAACTGTCCATTCACCCAACTGTCCACCCATCCATCCATCTACCCATCCATCCATCCAACCATCCATCCAACTCCATCCATCCAACCATCTATCTATCCAACTATCCATCCATCTATCCATCCACCCACCCATCCATCCAACCATTCATCCACTATCCAATCACCCACCTATCCACTCATCCATCCACCCATCCATCCACCCAACCATCCATCTATCCACTCACCCACCCAACTATCCATCCATCCACCTAACCAACCAACCATACATACATACCCACTTCATCATTTTAAGCCACACTTCTTCACCCTTAGTAACTTATTAAATTAAGCTATTAAATCTAGTTATCAAATGTCCAGAAAGCCTTCTTTTTTAATCTCCTTCAAGTCATATATTGTTTGGAAGTAATCATTCATTAAGCATTTAAATTCAACTTGAGTGACATTTTAGTTGCTTCTTACACACTAACAGAAGGGCTGGACTAGATCAAAGGCCAGCAAACTACAGCATGGCACATCCAGACTATCTCACTTATTTCCATGGCAGAAGACTATGAAGGGTCCTTACATTTTAAATGGTTGCAAAAATATTTATGACATTAAAAAATCATCCAAATTCAAGTTCTTGTATAGCTGCGCATGGTGGTGCTTGCCTGTAGTTCCAGCTATTCCAGACTCTGAAGCAAGATTAGTAACTGATAGAATTCAAGAGTTCAGGACCAACCTGGCAACATACCACAACCCTGTCTCTGGGATGGGAAAAAAAAAAAACAAAAGGCAGTGTCCATGCCAGCCATCCTTATTCATGCCCACGCTGTGCTCTAACACTGGGGCAGGGACTCCAGCCAAGCCCTGCTGGTGTGCAAAGCCTAAAATACCTTGCCCTTTCAGTAAAGCTTCCTGACCACAGGGCTACATTGTTGTCAATGCACTTTCTCCAGGGCAGGGACTGTGCTTATTTTTAAAACTACTTCCAGTGCTGGGAAATGGCTCAGCGGTCCAGGGCACTGGCTGTTCTTCCTGAGGACGTGGGTTCAATTCCCAGCACCCACATGGCAGCTCTCAGCTGTCTGTGACTGTCTCCACTGGAAACCCTCTTTTAGTCTCCATAAGCATGAGGCACACAGGTGATGTACAAACATATACAATGAGAGCTAAAAAACGGAGGCCAATCCCAACCCCAGCCATTGGAGTCTGCACACTGGGAAGGTCAGTACCACTGGCTAACAAGCCTCGGTGAGCAGACACAGCACAGATAGATGTACAGGGAGCAGGCTTGGGAATGTAGATAGCTCCATAGTCGACTCCTAAAGACACACCCAGGGCTGGGAAGATAGCACAGGGGTACAGTATCTGCAAGACTCTGGGTTGGATATATCTTAGGTTTAAAAGGCGTGGTGGCGCACGCCTTTAATCCCAGCACTGGGGAGGCAAAGGCAGGTGGATCTCTATGAGTTCAAGGCCAGCCCGGTCAGCAAATCGAGTCCAGGGCAGCCAAAACTACACAGAGAAACTCTGTCTCGAAAAACCAAAAGAAAAAAAAAGGAAGAAAGAAAAGAAGGAAAGGAGGGAAAGAACAGGAAATGGACTCAGTCTAGATGGCCATCAACAGATTAATGGGTAATAGTAATGGGGCACATAATGGAATTTTACTCAGCTGTAAAGAAAACCTAAATTATTATTTTTTTAGGAAAATGGATGGATCTGCAAAGTACACTATTAAGTGAGGTGACAAACTCAGACAAAAATTGCATGTTCTCTCTAATAAAGTTCAACCCTGTAAAGTATACCTGTATATCCATGAGTGAGAATAAATGTGAGTAAAGCCAAAAAGTTAGAAAGGAGACGGAGAGTGCAAACACAGGTGATGGGGGGGGGGGGGGGGGGGGGAGGGTAAGCAAGGAACATGAAAGAGGAAAGGAAGAGACCAAGGGGGCAGAGAGAGATCGCGGGTGGTAGGAGAGCTAAGGGGAAAGGATAATCTACTACCACACAATCTGTTCTAAAATGTCATATGATATCTATTAGCTTGTATACTAACTTTAAATTAAGAAAACAAAACAGACACAGACACATACATATACCTTTAAACGTATACCTAGAATGTCAACGTCTCAGTTTCTGCTGTTCTTGAGAAAGACTACATGAGTGGAGAAAGTAGGAACCCAAAATTTTGAGGAAAAAAAAGAACCAGACATCTGCCTATGCTGCTCTTTTTTCTCCTTGAGTTTTCTTGGAGTTTATCAGCGGATTGGGATGCTCATCACCTGTAGAAGCCCCTAGATATCTCAATGTCGTAGTTTCAGTGGGGGAGAGAGTTCACCCTACCAAGGTTAGGAGAGCTGACCTGTAAACAGCAGCTCACGTTCTCCTGAATCTGTACGTCAAGAGGCACAGGGCAAAAAAAAAAAAAGCACTCAATTCGCACACCCACATCCTTTCTGGACCAACAGTAATACGCATGTGGACACAGTCACAGAAGCTGAATATAAATATACAAAATCATATCTGTATAAGCACGCAGGAGGCAGGCACGCAGCCTAGCAGCATCACGGGTGCACCAATTTGAACTGGATGTGTGCCAGGGGAGGGGTAAGGCAGCCAAATGCAAGGCAGCCCAGCACCCCGGGCCCTGCATCTGGGACCAGAGCGAGCAAGTACTGGAAGGTTAACCGAGGGGCTCTGCTGCTTCTCGCGTGCCCAGCACCCATCCCCCTCTCGCCAGCGATTTCGGATGCCTTGTCACGTCTGGCCCTCTGTTCCTTTCTATCCTCCCCACCGCCTGCTCCCGGCACGTTCGCTCCCACCTCACTCTTGGCTTCGCCCCTCGCTCTCCACCCAAGGCCTCCCTCTTGCCTTGTAGTTTTAGTTCTCCTCCACCGCCGCTTTCTTGCAGATTGTCCTTGGGGAAAGGGGGAGGGGAGCTCGGTGAACACTGGGAGGAGCCAGGTGGAGGCAGCCTTGGGAGGAGGGGAGGCTTCCAAACCTCTACTGGCCGAAGCTGGCAAGGAGGCTCCGCCTCTCCCTGCTCGCCTCTCTCCTCCTCTTCCTCCTCGCCTTAAGAACTCTGCGGCTGTGGCCACGGGTTGCACGCCTGCTTCTCCAAGACCGCATCTCTATCTTGGGAGCTATCTGCTCCCGTACGTGGTGAGAGTCAGAAATTACGTAGTTGCTAATCTTGTTTCCAACTGAGCCAACTTCTCCCTTCCTGGACTGTCCTGGAATTCAAACATCTGGCAGTCTTAAAATCCTACCCCGGCACTTGGTCACCTCTGTCGCTCTTTCAACGAACATTTTCTCCAGAGTCTGTGACCCAGGCTTTGTATCAGACAGATCCCTGCCTTTAAGAAACACCCAACACTGCCATCTCTTACAAAATAACTTCAAATCTCTTTCCACATTTGCATCACCTCTCAGAGAGAAAAGCGGGCGAACCCAGCTTGCACGGTACCAAGGACCAAGAGGAAAAAGGCCTTCGTCAAGGGCGCCGCAGCAGGGTTACTGGGTTTTGGAAGTGAGCAGAGCATCTCCGTGAGCAAGCACTCTGAGAAGAGTGGCTTGAGGATCCCGGTGCATCCGGAGCTCAGATCCCCGGCTCTGATCCCTTTGCTCTGCCCTTTTTCTTTGCTTCAGTGCTGCCCACAGTCAGCTCCACTCGTTTCTCAGGACCTTCAGGTTTCTAGACTGCCCTTTTTCACGCTAACTTTGCCTGTACCGCGTACATTCCGGTGGCGACAGCATGGATGCAAGTGAACAGGCAACGAAACTGTTTGACTGAAAACGTACACACGTAACTATAAAATGGAAGACGGTAATTGCAAAGTATGTATCTGATAAAGGGCTGCAATGTGGGAGAAAGAAACCCTGCACACCTGCCTAGTAACCCACCTCGTGCCTGCCTTTCTCTATCCCCTTCCCCACACACCCACCAGATCTACACATCTCTCAGCCCTCACTCGGAGTTTCTATTTGTGATTAACACAACGACCACAGGACAAAGTGCCACGAATCAGATCATACCTCCACCCTCAAGGCCCGGGAACCATCTCCAAAGAGGCAGCCAGAGACTCTTACCTACCTACCAAATGGTTCAAATAGGTTTGTTTGTTTCTTTGTTTAACGCACATAAAGGTTCTGTCTGCATGAATGCCATCGGGTCAGAAGAAACGCATCCGATCCCATTATTGATGGTTGTGAGATGCCATGTGGTTGCTGGGAATTGAACTCAGAACCTCTAGAAGAGCAGCCAGTGCTCTTAACTGCTGAGCCATCTCTTGAGGCCAAATGGCTCAGATAGGAAGAGATGATAATACCAAATACTGGTGAGGACCTCAAGGCCACCCTGACATTAGTGAACATCACTCATTGTTGGCAGGGTTCACTTTTCTGCAAAGGTAAACGTGGGCTTACCACAGTCATGGCAGTCACGTGCCTGTTTAACTTAAGTCACATTATGCCCACAAACATATGTACGGCAGCTTTATTCATGGTTGCCCCAAGTCAGAAGCAACCAAAGCATCTCTTGGGGTTTTATTAGACCGGGAATATAACTGAATAAGTCAGTAACCCTGTAACGTCTATAATTTATCAAATTCTTTTGGGGTGTTGTTGTTTTGAGACAGAGTTTCTTTGTGTGTAGCCTTGGCTGTCCTGGACTTGCTTTGTAGACCAGGCTAGCCTCGAACTCACAGCGATCCACCTGCCTCTGGCTCCCACGTGCTGGAATTAAAGGCGTGCGCCACCACGCCTGGCTTATCAAATTCTTAACATATTAGTTGAAAGTAAATAAGGTGAAAAAAAAAAGTCAGGGTAATAAGTATTTAGCATTATCCATTCAGTACTGCTTAGGGAAAGGCACCAGTGGACACAAATATTCCAAAATTAGAGAAACAGAGGATGAGCTCTCACGGGGACAGCTCATCACAAGTGGTTTTTCCTGTCTTTTCATTTTAAACTCCCAAACTGAACAATTCTCATTTTCCAAATTTTCTTTTCATCAGACAACTTTTACATTCAAAATATGATTTTCTGTGAATATTAACAACTTGGATAAGGCGCTTTTAGCTAGCTGTGGCCGATTTACTTAGTGAACCATAGTTTGAATTCACAAATCAATGCTGGACTGGCTATGGAGACAATGCTAGGATCTCAGCAGTTCTAGAAAATATGGTGTGTGCTCGACTCCATCTCTCTGGAGTTGAGAAGCATCCCTGGGAGCAGGACATTGGGGAACAGAGCCTGTGGGCTAAAGTGGTGACTGAGGAAGGCAGCAAACATTGCTGTACCACCTAGGATGCCCAAAGGGGGGCAGCAAGGAAGACATCTAAGCATCACTGTACCACCTAGGGTGCTTAAAGGGGAGCAGCGGACTTAGAAGAAAGACAGAAGAGGGTGCAGAAAGTGAGAGGGTGCAACATACTCCTGAGAAAACTAAATTAAGGTCATTTTCATGGTAGGAACAGTTTAACTGGGCTTCAAAAGTATGCACTGTACCCTTCTTCCAAAAGAGAGGGCTGAAGCCATGGGAATCCTTCTGCTCCAGTGACTGAAATACAAGAAGCTGGGCTCGGTGCTGCTTCAAGACTTGGTTTGGGCCAAAATACACACCAGCTTCAGCTTCTGGAGTTGATCATTCTGAGTCAGATCAGGAGGCTGCAGGCTGCCACCCTTCTACCTTTCATTGTTAAGTGGTGGTCTTCCTGTATTCAGCATCCAGGGAAAGCTAAGGTGTACAAAGAATGCCCAAGTGAGATCTTACCTTACGCCACATCCCAGCACCCAGAAATGAAAGGCCTATTCCCTTTTTTTTTTTATTTTGTGTATGCATATATGATGGGTTCACACGCATGTTCTCATGTGTATGAAGATGTACATGTGTGCGTGTTCATGTGGGAGCCAGAGGTTAACACCAGATATCTTCCTTGGTTGCTTTCCACTTGATTGACTAGGGAAGGGTCTCTCACTGTGCCCAGTTTGCTGATTGAGCTATCTTGAGGCCAGCTGGCCCCAAGCATCCAGTCTCTGCCTGTCCGGCTCTGGGACCGCCACCCAGCCTTATGTGTGTGTGCCGGGGATCTGGGCTCTGTGGGCCATGTTCTCTGCCCCCAGAAAGGGCCTTTCCTTATGTTGGTCCTCAGTACCCAAGAAGACATCCAGAGGCTTCTCAGAGCTCTAAGGGATCCGGCCAGCCTTTGGGGTATCATGTACCAAGAGACAACGAAGTTAACAACCAGGACGAGAGCTCTGAGAGATAGAGTGTAAGACCCTAGAAAACTCTGCTGCCTGGAAGTCAGGTAGAGAGGCTGAGGCACTCTAAGTTACCTGGTGCCTGTGTTCTGCCTGGTGTTGTGGGTTGGGAAATGGACACATGCAGAGCTTTGAGCAACAGCCTCCAAATGGGGGGGCAACTCCATAACACTGGAGCAAGAGAAAGGGTGGGGGGGATAGCTGAAGTGAGGGAGAGCCGAGCTATATAACCCTGGAGGGAAGGGAACAGCCCTGGGGAAAAACAGCAAATAGCAAACGCAGTCTGAGGCCGTGGCAAGTTAGGAGCACCGTATCAGAGGACCAACTGAGATCCTGGGACTAGAGTCAGAATTATAGACAGACTGCAATAGCTAGGTGGGTTGATATAAACCAACAAGGAGACAGGGGAGCCATTCCCTGACTAAAAGGCTGTTTTCTTCCCCCACTACGATGTGAGTTTTATGAAAAGAGATGCTGGGCACACACACAAAACCATTCTCTACACCAAGGCTCACGGCTGTTCTAAGAGCTGCAGGGTGAGCCTTGGAGACGGTGGCCCCGCCAGTCCTAAATACTGACATGTCTGTCTGCCTACTCCATCTCGCTTGGAACAAGCAGGCAGGATCAGCCCATGTGCTTGGTGTGGTCTGAGACAATGGCAGTCAGCTAGCGTGGCATGATGAGCTTCAGCCGGAAACAGGCTGGAAATGCACATTCTCGCGTCTTGCCTGGGATTGCTAACTCGGAGATTTGGGGGTGGGCTACTCAACGTATTCTAACAAGCCTTCTAGGTGATTCTGACCCAAGCTGAAGTTCAGAAACCACTATTATAGGCTGTGGAGGTCCAAGAACACCATCGCGTGAAGAGTTAGCCTGCATGTCTATGGAGTAAACACACCAACTAGAATAACTTTAGAAAGGACAGTTCAAGGAAGAGGCCATAGGACCCCTATGCTAGGCTGAAAACACTATTTTCAGTGTTGAACTGGGGCAGAGGTAAACAAATTCACCACCTGAGGTATAAAACCTTAAATTTGGACCAATTTCTTTCTTTTTTTTTTTTTTCCTTAAGGAAATACGTTTTGGGGGCTATAGGACAGAGAATGCAATCACTGCATAAGCCACTCCTGGGAGTCTTTCACGTGACATCACTAGCACTTTGTCAACACTGCTGTACTTGTATAAGTGCATGGCCAATAAATACACTTTTCCCAGGGTGACTGACAGGTGATGTGCTTTGAGGATATCCCAAGGAGAGGAATTAAAGAGGGTATGGAATGGGGATATGTCCTAAGAAATGCATTTTTGGAGAATCTGGTAATTTTATGAACATCGTAAGATATAGTTCCATAAACCTAAATGGTATAACCTATTATGTACCTCACCTATCACTTCTAGACTTCAAAACTGTAAAGCACATGACTGCTGAATATTTCAGGGCGTGTAACACAATGGTAAATTGTTGCGGAAGTTTTGGTGTCTTTAAAAACACAGTTATGTTCTGTAAACATGGTTTTGTTTTAGTGCCAGGAGTGGGATATGGAGCTGATTCAGACTGTCCACAGCAGCAGACTATTTGCCTTGTGCAGGTTCTGAGAGGGGCTCTTTGCCAGTTAGGGAAAACGAGGAATGAGAGAGAGAGAGAGAGACAGAGAGAGAGAGAGAAAAGAAGAAGGAGGAGGAGAGGACAGCAAGGAGAGAGGGGAGGGGAGAGAGAGAGAGAGAGAGAGAGAGAGAGAGAGAGAGAGAGAGAGAGAGAGAGAGAGAGGAGAGAGAAAAGAGAGGTGGGGGAGAGCTGTGAGAACATTTGGAAGAGATGGTCGGAGGAGGAAGATGTGTTTGCTGTTGCTGGCTGACTATCCTGACAATGGAGATTGGTAATGCCTCAAAGAACCAGATGGCCCTAAACAGCAGGAAGTAGCCAAAGAGAACTTACACCCCTTCTCCCCACTGCCCTTCTTTCTCTCCTACCTGGTGTTGGGGTGTTGGAAGGGATTGGGGTGGAGAGGAGAAAGAGATATAAGAAAACAAAATAAGCCAGGCGTGGTGGCACATGCCTTTAATCCCAGCACTAAGGAGGCAGAGGCAAAAGGATTGTAGAGAGTTCGAGGCCAGCCTTGTCTACAAAGTGAGTCTAGATAGCCAGGGCTACACAGAGACACCCTCTCTGAGGGGTGGGGAGATGGTGGGGGTGGGAAGGAAAAAAGAAAAAAAAGTAGATTAAAAAACATGCCTAGCATAAATACTTATAGATCCAAACATATTCAAACAGAAAATGTTAGGTGATGGAATTATTTCATTATAATAGCATGTGACAGTCATTGCACGTGGTACGCCATTAGTCCAACTAATGTAATGCATGATTATGTTAAAATAAAGGATCATCTCTAATGAACCATGGATACCAATGAAGTATCCACATGACTAGTGTTACCTTTGCATAGTTTCCTGAAAGAACATGTAATGGCATTTGTCCCACCCTAATCGAAACAATGTTGAAAAAGCTAGCTTTGTTGTCATTATTGTTAGTTGTTTGAAACAGGGTTTCTCTGCATAACCCTGGCTGGACTCACTTTGTAGACCAGGCTGCCTTCAAACTCACAGCGATCGGCCTGCTTTAGCCTCCGGAGTACTGGGATTAAAGGCACGCACCACCACGGCCAGCTTCTGAAAGAGCTAGCTTTTTGTCAACTTAACCCAGCCTTGACTCATGGCTGGGGTAGGTGGCACATGAGGCAAGGTGATTCCTGAGTTTGAGGTCTGCCTGATCTACAGAGTGAGCTCCAGAACAGCCATAGCTACACACAGAAACCCTGTCTCAAAAAACAACAAAGCAAAATAAAAATCCTTCACAAACTATAGTCATCTGAGAAGAGAGTATCACATTTGAGAAAATATTCTTATAAGATAGGCCTGAAGGCAAGTCTGTGTGTGTGTGTGTGTGTGTGTGTGTGCGCGCGCGCGCGCACGAGTGTGCATGTAGGTGTGTGTGGGAGGTGTGTGGGTCTTAATTAGTGATTGGTGTCTCTGCAGTGCCCTCTGTGGATTGTAGTTTCATCTTCAAGGTCACAGGATGGAGATTTTAACACTGCATGGCGACAGGTGATGAAAAAGACAAGGAACACAGCACACAGGGAATCCATGAGTGTTCTCAGTAGCATCTGCCTCGCTGTCAAAGGTGAGGGTCATGGGAAATAGACCACAATGCTAAGAAAACTGTATGAGACTTTTTTTTTTTTTTTGGTTTTTTTTTTGGTTTTTCGAGACAGGGTTTCTCTGTGTAGGCTTGGCTGTCCTGGACCTGCTTTGTAGACCAGGCTGGCCTCGAACTCAACATTGATCCACCTGCCTCTGCCTCCCTAGTGCTGGGATTATAGGCGTGTGCCACCACCGCCCGGCTTGTGTGAGACTTTAAAGACACAGGACACTTTACTAATCTGATAGAACCTAGATACTCTTGATTTAGGCAAGGGCAAGAGTGGACGCCGGGAAAGCAACCAGACATATATAGGAGTCTTGGCTAGACTGCAGGCCACAAACATCCCAAAGGATGTGTATGATGAAGACACACAAAGTCTGGGCACATTGGTGCACCCCTTTAATCCCAGCACTCGGGAGGCAGAGGCAGGTGGATTGCTGTGAGTTCGAGGCCAGCCTGGTCTACAAAGCCAGTCCAGGACAGCCAAAGATACAAAAAAACACCCCAGAAAAAAAAAAAAAAAAAAAAAAAAAAAAAAAAAAAAAAAAAAACCCAAGAAAAATACTATGTAGTCTTCTACTCTGAAGAACATTAGTTATTTAGAGAAGCACCATCTTAAGAATAAAGACTAAACACTAAGGATCTGGGATCGGTTTTTTATAGTAAGACATAGAACATGCACTCTCATGCTCCTTGGAGTTTCTCTTCCAGTAAGAGTTCTCACATGGGTAAGAGAGAACTGTGGGAGTCCTCCCACACAGGAAGGAGCACCAGTGCCAGCACACCTTGGGAAAGAACCACATCGACTTTTAAACATTTAAAGGGAAAGCTCTCCTAGTGTGACTACTCATAACAATCACAGAGCTGGAGCAAACAACTGAGAAGTAACCGAGATTCCTATCAGTCTCAGCAAGGCTGACATTTGGGGGTACACGACTCTTTGTTGTGAGGACTCCTGCGTACTGTGGGATATTTAGCAGCAACCTGCGTGTTTTGGAATATTAACTGCCATCACTTACAAAAGCTGGGGAGCAGGGCTTAAGGGTAGGAAGAGAGACCTATGTGATCTACTTCGTTGAGATGCCTCAGTGCAGAACCAAGTTTCTTATGTTGGTAATTGGGTTTCTGTATTTCAGACACACACACACACACACACACACACACACACACACACACACACACA